>WUAP02146145.1:0-11497 GCA_015163945.2 Stichodactyla helianthus | reverse complement strand
GTCTTAGCGAGGCGGCGGAGGGTAGTAATGAAGGCATCAACCGACTCACCTTCTTCTTGTACTCTCGAGTTGAATTTGTATCGTTCGTATATCTCATTCGTAGCTCCAACATAGTAGTCTTCGAATTTTCGCAGTACCACGTCTATATCTTTCTCTTCATCTTCATTGTCGAATACGAAACCATCGAAGACCTCCAGTGCATCAGGGCCGATACATGTTAGGAGAGTCGCAGTCCGGAGTGCTTTCGGCTCATCCTTGAGGCGAGAGGCTATTTCATAGTTGTTCCATACCCTTTTGAATTTTTTCCAGTTTGCTGCGGCGGACCCATCAGTTTCAAGTTTGCTTGGAAAAGGAATGTTAGTTTGCATTATCCGAGCGGCTGGTTGAGCGGGAGGCACGTCGTCTGGCATGATTACCGTCGTTGTTTGACTATTAGTGTTTCACTTCTGACACCATGTATCGTTGTATCTAAGTAATAGCATATAGTAAGAGAATAGAGACAGAGAGTTTTGGCTTTCTACGTTTCCATTTACTAGTGTAGTAATAAAATCATACATAAGGTCACGCGCGTGTACAAATGATATATCCTATTACAATAACAATCACACGTATCGTTACACCCTCGACACTCGACCAAAAGACAGACTCATGAATAATTAATGAGGCCAAAACAATAGAAAATCATAAGCGTGGAGGAGCTTGTATATCTCATACAGTATCGTCCTGTTTTGCATAAACTTTAAAGCTGATTTTCTTAGCTCAATTCGCATGTCTGTTCAAAATTTTAGTCCAACACGATCTAGCTAACCTAGACGTATCATAAGCAATTTACAATATGCGTGGCCATGCTGTATTTGATCTACAATCTCTCGCCTGCGGCTCGAGCTTGTATAAAAAACTCTTTAAATATTAAGTTGAATATTAAATTCTGATACAACACGGCTGCTCATGTTGTAAACTACCCTGCGAGCAGAGGGCTTTTTAAATCTCTCCCCGCAGTCAAAGAGATTTAAAAAGCCCTCTGCTCGCAGGGTAGTTGTAAACACTACATAAATAAGAACCAGCGATATACCCTCCGAAGATTAAATTTGTGTTCGCCTTCATTCGTGTTTATTAAGAGGAGAATGAAGGAAAAAACTTAAAAATTTCTAGGATTAATCTGTCATTTTTGTGGGATCTTTTGGTGATCTTAGAAGGAATTGTCAAACTAGACGTTTGGATACTTTGGTCGTGTGTGTGCCTTCTGACCTTACTTTAAATAGAGAACTAAAATTTACATAACATCTCGAGTCCTGATTGGTTCGAGAATTACTTTTGAATATTCATTTTCTTACCCGAGCTCCGGAAAAGCCAAGATGGCTCCTCTAACAGGTAAATCATTTAGATACTTGGTTTATAGCGGCCGTTCTAGGAATATTGGAGCATTTCTTCCTAAATTTATAGCTAAAATACCTGACTGATTCTTGGATTTTCTTTTTACAGATGAGGAGACGCGGCAAAAGCTGCTTGAAAGCCTCAAGCGCGAGGTGAGCTTTGCATGGTTTTCGGGTCTTGTGTGTCCAGAGCTGACTCATTTGAAAATTCCCTTGCTAGCTTTTCGCTGTATTATTTTTTCATTAAACGGCTCGTAGTCATTTTTGTGTGTTACGCTTTTGTTTCGCTCATAAATGCAAAAAACATTGCTTTTTGGTTGGGAGAAGCGCCGGTGAATTCGAAGAGAAATATTTCCAACTCGTATACCTCAATTTTTTTGTAGGTTAAGCAGATTATGGAAGAAGCAGTCATGAAGAAATTCATCCATGCCGACAGCTCGGCTATAACTTCAGTTTGTGGTAAGTACCAAAGCATTGATATTTTTCGCTGGCAATCTGCAAGGGAATAAGTTTCTATCGATCTAGCGATCGAGGACTATTAAGTACCCTGTTCCTTCATCTTCCATCTTTAGGCTTTCGCACTGGATTCGAATTCTTACTGTAACCTCAATTAAGTCTTTTCATCCCCTGTTTTGGCTCGCCATGAGCTATAACAGATACAATATTCGCTACATGAAATGCACTTAGACTCGGTGTTTTATGCTTAGTATTTTTTATTTTTTTAAATTATAATACCCTCCTGAGCGGACGAGTCGAATCATTTGTAAATCTCCTTTTGACGGGTCCCCTTGAAGAGCAAATAAACAGAAAATCTTCCTACTTTCCAAGTAAAGCAGGTCACCGATGGTGACAGCTAGACAAACACGGAACTCAGTTTTCGAAGGTGCTCCCAAGTTCCTGTTGCTAAATGGAGGTTAATTCACCAGGCGATCAGGCTTTATCGAATGTTTTCCAAAAAATTTACGGATTGCTTATGTTTGCCAAAGAGTAAATGAATTCCGTTCTTCAAAAAAGTGATCAGTCAGGTCCTGTTTTTGGCCGATTTTGTGTAGGACGTGAGGTGATTGCCGATCGAATCGATATTGTCTCTTGTACATTCGAAATCTCATCCAACGGGAAGGCCATTTAAATGCCGATTTGGGGGTGGGGAGGTGGGTTGATGCCGTAACCCGAACCAATATAACCCAGCTGCCAGTTAAGGCCGTAATTGCACCTTTAACGCCTATTCTATGATTTGATTTTAAGAAGTTTGAACAAAGCCACTGCACAGTTACAGTAACTAATGTTATGAGAAATTTGTCCCGGTACTAAAAATACCTGTTCTTATTTACAGAGTAACAATGAGTTAGCCAGAGTTATCTATGTTTAATTAACTTTTATTTAGCTTGGTATTAGTAACATTAACAGTTAAAGTCAGATGAATATTACCATTAAAAAAACACTCTCTCTTTCTATTTTTTAGACTATTGCTTTCAGCAGAATTATTGCTTAAGTTATAGCCAAAATATTATCAAAAATATTTTTTTATGCAACTGTCAAGTTCTAAAGTAATATAGGTATTCCTTTTAGTACCCTTATCCTGTCCTGGCATTGTGCATTCCAATTTGACCTATTCTATTATGACATCACAGCTTGCTTATGTTTATAAGGGGGACAGATCATTTGCAATAATAAAAAATTCGAACAAAATTCACTCTGCTAAGAAAAGTTTACTCTTAAATTGTCAGGCTTCCAAATATGTGATGTGCTGATGTTTAATACACAATAGTTATTGTATTTGGTGGCTGTTACCACTTTTATGTGGTCTACAAAATGCATTTAATATGGATTTTCTTTGTGTTGTTGCTGTCTTGTCCCCCTCCCATGACCATGATCTTTATCTTAGATTGTTTTGATGTTATTTGTTATTTGTTATAAGCTGCAGTCTTTTCTTAATAAGTATTTACTTAATGTAGACAAATTTTTGTCCCTTTTTTCACTTAAAGGGAACATTTTTATTTATTTTGAACTTACATTTTTATCAAGTACTTACAATACATGGACATGCCTTTAATATTTCTAGTTCCTGTTTTGTCTGGAGATTCAATATTAATATTCAAATGAATAAATTTGGACATTTAATTTGGTTTCTTAATTTCATTAACCTATGAAATTTAATTCAAACCTTTTTCTATGAATTCAAATTACAGTAACTATATATACTTAGTATTGTCTAGGATAAAATGTATGTATCTTAATGAGATTAAAGTGAGGTCTTGCCAACACCAAATCTTTGCATTTTTATCATTGTTATTATAGGTAATTTGTGAATTATAAATATACTTTATTTATTGTGCTTCCTTCTTCTCCTTAATCTTTATTATTGAAGTTAAGATTAGCATACTCATGGTTGGGATAATAAGCACAGATAACATAAGTAGATTTATATAAGAAAATACAAGTCTAATCCTTTCCTTTGTTACACAGTCTTTATTCCTTGACAATTTTCTGCATCACAGCTTACTGGAATTTTAAGAATGACAGAAATTAAAGCCTGGAATACATTAATTTGTGATTTAGAAAAGTTATTTATAAAAATATTAAATGACTTTATAGTAACAGTGTGATGATTAAGGTGGGGTATTGATTAAGTAACACAGACATTTAAGATAAATTGTGAAATATTTAAGCCTATTATAATTGGCTTAACAGATGTCCATATCTACCACTGCTGGAAAAGATTTTCTAAAGGTAGTTCAAAAGTTCAAAGGCTTTTATTTCCACATATATATACAAGAATACAACCTATGAATGGCATGTTGTAAAATGTGGACTGAAGTGGGTTATGTATAGGGTTCCTGAAGGATCCTGCACTCTAGTAGTACTTAGATAAAAAATAGTTCAGAATGGCAGAAAAGAAAGTTATGACATGTGAGTAAATATAGTCTATTAGGTCAGACATTTGGCTTAAATTAAATTTGAATAAAAGAGCAAACAATGCTGGGAGTGAGATAAATATATGAAAGTTAGATTTGATTTGCTTTCTTGTTTCTACTAGCCCCAATTAAGCATAAAATGTATACTATTCTAACTGGTAACCATGCATGGTTACTATTAGCAATAAGAGTTTGTTTATTATTGCACATGGACCAAAGTCAACATATAGAGAAATCTTGCTTCAAACCAGACAAAATTGATTTGTCTGGAGTGTTTACTTTTCATTATTCTCATTGTACTACTTCAGTTTCTATTTAATTATTTTTGAGTTCTTATCATTTTTGAAAGCTTCTTTTAAATTTGGTTTTATTGTTTTTCAAGTAGTATCCTGGATCCTTAATGCATATTTTAATCTCCTGTTGACTTGTTTATCTACTAAGTTACTTGGCAACAGTAGATTTTAATCAGAGAACAGCATTTTGTGCTAAGTTCTCATTAATTGTATATGGTTATCTCAAATATAATGTTGCAGCTTGTGAAACTTGACCCTTGTAGAGTATGGATATTTTCTTGAAAGCATAAAATTAAAATTTATGGGCACTTTCATTTATTACGGCAAGGGAGGAATAGCAAAATTTTTGAGCTTTGGCTACCAAACATTTCATAGCCCCAAACAAATTTCATAGTAAAAATTTCTTAACCCCTACACAACATCCAAGACTTCAGTCATACTTTCATCCCTACACCTGAAAATTAATAACACCCTACCCAACTTTATTCTCAAGACAGTGTAATCCCCTCTTAATTTTGCTGACCCTCCACACCATAATGAAAGCCCCCTAACGAGTTTTTTCTTGTTTCCTTCAGCTGCCGTAGAAGCTGGCATCTCACATGGATTAAAGAAAAGAGCTGGAGGACTTTTACCTGCACATGACACACAGACAGTTCTCAGTAAACTGGCCAAGTTCTCTGAGCCAGCAGCAGAACTTGTGAAGAAACTGACTGGTGAAGATGACAGTGTAAAGCAAGATGGAACCACATCCCCAGGTGGAGGTATATATTGATTCAAATTGTACGTTAGAAATTAGAAATTCAATGATTCTGTTAGAGATCCCTAGGATATATCCCATCAGGTTTTTTTAGTGTGTGTGTGGGACAAGATTGGTTGGGGGAGGGAGAACAGATGAAATGAAGTCAAAGATAAAGGACTCATCATAAATTAACAGTGGGGGAGGGGGTGGAGGTTTAAAATTTGGAGCTACAAATGATGTGACCCTTGTCAGAAATGGAAATAAAATATCATGACTCTGTGTGTGGGTTTAAACTAAATTTTCATGTCTCCCCTTTTTTAAGCATTTAATATGTCATCTGATCCTGACTTGGCATAATTTTTCGTGGCCCAAGTAACTTATCCTTTTTAGGCTCAAAAAATGATGACCTTCCCCTTTCTCCAACCCCCACCTCCCTTTAATTTTTGACAAGTCCCTAAAGGGTCTATGGAAATTCAGGATTTAAGACTATTTCGAATAAAGAATTATTTTTCTTCTAGGAGAAAGCCCTAAGACAAAGATGAAATTCGCTTGGACTAGCAACACAACTTCTCCTGCCAAGAAGATTAGTGGTTACAATGTCACAGGACATTGTGGGAAATACATGTGGATCAGAATTGCTTTATTAGAAAAGCTACTTGTCAAGATCATTCAAGATTTAAAAGAAAATTCAAGGTTAGAGAGCTATGAATGACTAGTTGAATAAGAACTTCCTTAATTTTTCTTTGCAGTGACCCTTCTTCCTTTTTTCCTTCCCTCCTTTCTTTCTTTCTTTCTTTCTTTCTCTCTTTCTTTGCTTTCCTTTTTTATTCCTTTTTGTTTTTTTTCTTTCCTCGTGCTTATTTGCATGCTTTCTTTCCACTTCTATGTCTTCCTTGTTTTCTTCCCTAATTATTTCCCTTCTGACTTTCTTCTTCTTTTGCATGTTCATTCACAGTTTTTAGTTCCAAAACTCAGCTTTTAAAATCTTCTTAAAACATTGCTAAACATGTAAAAAAATTTAATTTTTAGAAACCAGCACCTAAGTTATAAAAAAGATTAACAAAAGATCTTCTCTTGTCATGCCAGTTTTAAACTTTTAATGATGATGAATTTTTCTTGTTTAACAGCCAGTTTTATGAAGCAGATGCCTTGCTTGCTGACCCTGCAGATGGACAAATATTTATTGAACTTCTTGGTAAGAAAGAGAGAGGTTTATCCATTTGTTGAATATTAGCTTTAAAAAATGTAGGAAAATATTACCCAAAAGTGGAATTGATTCATAATTTTACACGCTCATTATGATAATTAATGATTTCATGCGAAAACCAAATTCAATAAATTGTTTTATTATACATTTTGAAAATTTACAAAATAATTTTGCGTTTACCAATCTATTTTTTAAGTGCACCTCCAACATTTGGACTAAAATCATCAAGTTGCACACTATAAATTGTTATTTCCTTTTAATTTTTAATTCCCATCCCACTACCTCCAATCTTATTCTATTCTGCTTCTAGAAAATGAAAAACCTGAATTTAAAATCAGGACAGTACTCTATAATAATCTCTAATAGATGCTCCTCAAAAAAGGTTATTATATAACTGTTTACAAATGAATATGTAAACACTAATTAAATCTACTATGAAAAAACGTACAACTAAATATAATAAGTTCTATCAATTCTAAGAATTACTACTCAAGGATAATAAGTGATCTTTCATTACACGCTTAAAAATTGAAATTGATGGACTTAATTTGAGTGAATTATCTAAATCATTCCAAAGCTTCACTTAGCCCTATAGGCGAACGATCGTAGAAAAAATGGGATTTACTCTCATGAAAAACATGATAAACTTGACGTGATAAATCCCATATCTGCAAATTTTTCTGCAGATATATCATGAATTGGCTGTAGGCTCTTGGCCAATCAGATTTGAAAGATAGTGAGAAAAATGTAAAATAATTAGTCTTACTGGACATGTTTTTCTTTCCCTCAGAGGGTCCTTGTGCATTAGATTTCTCTAAAATGAAAACCCCAGACAGTTTCTGGACTGACCCATCCGCTGATGAGCTTGTCCAGCGGCATCGAATACACAGTAGTCTATACAATCCAGGGGCGGTACCCTCACCAACCACTCAGCGGCCTCACATCGGTACAATCAAGCTTAAACAAGAGGAAAATCCAGCTGTTGCTCCTGTCTTGGCAAGAGAGCACATTGAGTCACTCCATCAGAACTCTTACACTACGTTACTCTATGGCAAAAACAATGTCAATGTGCAACCGGTAAGTGTTGATTATAGTGCTTAAGATTTAGCATTTGTGCAGTAAGATAGATATGTTATTTAGTTATCTCCATCTCATATAGGTGACCCTGTCTACTGCCAGAGCTAAAGCATGGTTTTTACTAGCAATGCAAGCACAATCACAAGCCAGTTTTCATGACATTTCATAATGAGTGCAAGCACAAGGATCATGTCACTGGTGAAAACTTGGCTTCCTCTTAGCTTTTGTTTTTGGTGATCAGCCCCTGAGAAAAGAAAACAAGACTTGTCCTAGCATTAGGGTCACCCAACATTATTTATCTTTTTTTCTTCTCTCTTAGAATGAGATGGTCAGTCCAATTCCAGGTTACTTGTCATTACACAAGAACAATGAGACCCTTGTGCTCAAATGGACTCCAAACACGCTCATGAGTGGCTGTGATGAGAAGGAAAAGAGCTTGTTCTGGGACCATGCTTTAACAGTAAATCTGAATGATGTAGTGTATCTGCATTGTCATCAACAAGGTATATAGAGCAAATTGTGAACATTGGGGGACAGGGTGTAGAGAGTTCAACCACAATAATTTACATTGGCAAGATGCATTTTGTACTGTTTAATGAAAATTTATCCTTGCGATTTTTCATTATGGATCTTTGCATCTTCCCCTTCCTGTCAATCAAAACTGTGTTTCAAAGAAGTGCACAAACAAACCTTGCTAGCTCTCTGACAAGACAAAAATAGTGTCTTTGTTCATGGAAAAACTTAGAACTATCTTACTCAAGAATTTTGCTGCAAGCTTGTCTATGGATTGTGTAGTTTCAGAAAATATCTGTTTTTTTTCCTGAAGGGATTGCTATTAGATTTCCTTTTCCCTAGTGGATTCCATAAAGAAAGTTTAGGTCCTTCTAATGGCTGGTTTACATGGTACAACTTTTGGTTACAACTGTCACGTGTGATCTGCTTATGCCATGCTTACAACACGAATTGCTTCATGTAAACCAACCCTACTACTGGCTCACAACTGTTTGGTACAACAAGAGAAAGTTGTAGGGTTGATTTACATGAAACAATTTGTGTTGTAAGCATGGCATAAGCAGATTGCATATGACATGAGTTGTAAGCAAAAGTTGTACCATGTAAACTGGCCTTAAGAAAACATTTTCTAAGAGCACCCCTTTTGAGTTGTATATTTTTCTCAACAATGTCTATACTTTATCTATTTTTTAGCATCTTCTGGTGTTGTGATTCTGATTGGCCAAGATGGTGTCCAAAGACCTCCCATCCATTTCCCAACACCAGGATCTCTGTTGTCCTTCTTGAACTGCTTGGAGAATGGCTTACATCCTCATGGGCAACTTGACCCTCCACTCTTCTCCCCTCGCAGTAGGTCTCTTGTCCTCCCTCGACTCAAGAGAGTTGGGGAAAGTTCGGCTCCTACATCTCCTACTAAGGAATTTAGCAACCAAGACTATGTGTTTCGGCTTGTCTCTGGGACAAAACCTGAAGATATTGGTAAGATAATTTATGATCAACACCATTACCAAGGGCATAGCAAGGATTTTGCCTTGGGGGGGCCCAAAACCCGTTTTCAGAACATCGGTGAGTCACGTGAACTTATCACATGACTGCTTAGGTGTTTAGGTTTCTACAGAGTGAGGATGACTTTCTTTGATACAGCAGCTGAGTGAAAATGGTGGATTCAGTGCCTTTTGCAGCATTAGCACACATTGATTTGTTACTTAAGATCAACAGGATGGGGCAGGGCCCCCTTGGTCCCCCCTGGCTACATCCCTGCATCACCTTAATCATCTATACCACGACCACTATCACTATCATCATCATCATCTACACCATCTCCATCATCCCCTTCACTATCATCACCATAACTATGGCCACCATTGTTATCATTGTTGTCTTCATCGCCACCCATCACTGTATCATAATCAACATCACTATCATCATCATCATCATCACCAGTACAGCCAAGGTTATTGTTATCATCATTATCAGCTTCATCTTCACTGCTTTCATCCCCACCACCACCACCACCACCACCACCCACCATCTTTTCCTTATCTGTGGTGAGTCTTTTTTTTTAATTATTAATATGTGTTAAGACCATGATAATGTGGTGACTGATAATGTGGTTATCGAGGGGAAGACGTGGCTCATAACAGATGCGGTCATCAGTGGTTTCTGCTGCATTGAATGGTTTGATTGTTATCACTACAGTCCTGTAAAGCAGTTGTAGATATCGTACTTTAAAATTATTACCAAATTTGATGCATTTTTACCCTGACAGGATTGAAATTTAAACAATTACTCACTAATTTCTTGAGTTTTACGTCTTATTCGTACAAGTCTCGTTAAGACACTTATCGATCGCGCCCACAAGATCAACAATACTTGGCTTGGTTTCTACGAGGATTTAGCTAGGTTAAAAGATATTCTTTTGAAGAATTCATATCCAGGTCACCTTTATAGATAGAATCAATCAATAGGGCAGTCAACAAGCGTTTTCGACAAAAACAGGAACATCAATACAATAAAGATATATGCCCTGATATTTTCTATATCAAGTTGCCATATATAGGTAAATTCTCCGCCACTGCCCAGAAACGCATCAGAAAAATTATCAAGCGCTTTTGTAACAACGACTTCGACATCAAATTGATGTTTTCTGGTTTCAAAATAGGATCACTATTCAGCTTGAAAGATCCTATCCCAAAGGGGCTCAGATCATGCGTAGTCTACAAGTTTTCATGTGCAGGATGTAATGCCTGTTATGTCGGCGAGACCTCCCGACACTTTTCTACGCCGGCGTATCCATGAACACCTTAACACGGATAGGCGCTCTCATGTTTATAAACATTACTTACAAGATTCTCCTAGTTGTTATTGTATTATTATATTACAATGTATTAGGGCAATTTGATAATGTATTAGTAAGCAGTTTTATAGAGAATTTTTTTCATTTTCTTTCCCTTAAGTTACAAAAGAAATGGAGAAGTTGGGCACTAATAAAAGGTCGGTCAAAAGGCCCGGAATACCTTCTAGCAAGCAAGACCTTGGCTCTTTCAAAAAAGCGAATTTCTCTAGACGGTTCCAGAAACAGAGCTCTCCTCCTACTCGGTAACGCCCATTAAATATTTAACAGTGATTTAGACCCAGTTAAGATGTCGAACTATTGCCGCGTCGAATCTAACGCACATTAGTCAAATCTCTTGTTTCTACTCATTATCATCTCATTTACATTGAATTCGACACGGCAAAAGTTTGACGTCTGAACTGGGCCTTAAAGTTATGTTAGAAGCAGTTTTTGCCGTGAAGACAATTTACTGTTGCCACTACGCTTTTATCTTTACGAGACCAAACATCCGCCGTATTGGAGGACACGTTAAATCTTTGACTAATTCACGTGGTGTTTAATGGGAGGTAACACTAAAATGGCTTCCTACTGTTTGCTTCCCCATTGCTATTCCGATCCACAGCGCGTAGTTACGATTACGATTGTAACCGTTATCGTTGAAGTGCGACCCTAAAAGAACACCTCAGGACGATGGAATTTCAGAAGACGGATGTCAATCAAATTTTAATGGTTCGTTTCACATTTTTTACCAGTCGCAGAAGGCTAATTTGATTGACAGCCTGCAGTCTCAGGCTTCTCACATCTAAATTCATCACGTCTAAATTGGCTTCAAGCCGGAAATCTAAATTTAGACCGTTGGCTTGAACCCGTTCTAGAATGTCGTCTCTCCAATCTCGGATTTTCGTTGTCCTCACTTAATAAAAGTGAAAAAAAAAAGAAAAAAGAAGTGGTTCTGACAAGTATCGAAACAGCGAACCCTTAATACACGCTATCCCAATCACTAACCCTAAACCTAACCCTAGGCCTATTCCTAGGCTTAACCAGT
>WUAP02146134.1:0-11499 GCA_015163945.2 Stichodactyla helianthus | reverse complement strand
GAATAAGAAGTTAAAAAACAGGCCTAAAAAAGCATTTCCCTTTGGAAATCGAAAAAATCATTTTACCCGGTTATTACTACTAATTGACAAATTTTCGAGGTGGTTCATGAAAGAGGCAAACTTTCGTATAAGTAGCACTTAAACACAATTTTTTTGTCAAATGAAATCGCGAAATATGTCTTTTCCGTTTTAGCGAAATTAACGGTGACCGGGAAAATTAGTAGGGATAAGATACTATTACTGATACTAACTGATGTCGATTTTCTTTTATCTTGTAGTATACGGAGAGCAATTGAAACCACAGCATCAAATATAGAAGGTATTCACATTTAGAATCATGCGTTGGCCCAGTCGGGCACAAGTCAATTGATGGGATAAAAGGGACTGGATTCATTTTATAAACTTTACCACGAAAGAGCGGCAGACTTCAACTGAACACCAACTGACACTTCTAAAAACATTTTAGTATTTCACACATAGTGGGTTTCAAGATCTCTAATGCCTGCCTACGTGAACTAACACATACTAACACATATGTAAAGGGAGTACGTATATCGAAGACGCACAAATTATCAAATGTACATTTTTTTTAAAGCTGTATTTTTGATTCTGTAGGTCTTGATCTTTTTACTCAAGGGAATGGATTATTACAGGTAAGGTTGGCGCGTGAAGCGAACTTTAGGTGTTGGGCTATGGCATATGCTTATAATCGAATTTGTTTTATCTAGGTTGATAAAGCGTATGAACATTTGGCTCAATATTCGACCGAAAGCGAAACGGATATCCGATTTCAGGTAACTATTTGGGATAAAACATTCGGTCGCTTTCCATACTTAACTCATAGCTAATCTTGATGTATTAGATCAAACACAGGGAAGATTGTTTCATCCGATTTCCAAACACCTAGATGGGGGTTGAAAAAAACGAGGCGCAGCTTTTCAAAAATCAAAGCGAAAGTTGGCCAAATTTTATGCTAATTTCGATCACGTATCCAAAAATGTCGCTGTACTGGGGTGCTTTCCATTTCAACCAAATCCATCCGGTTGGAATTTCGTTTGCTAAAAACAATGATAAATGGTACGCGCTTCTTCCCACCAAAAAGAGCGGGAAAACACATATGGTACACGCGTCTACTGGAAGAACCAAAAAGAGCGGGAAAAGTGGATTACCTCGGTCGGTAGACCGAGTTTTCCGGAACTTTCCAATCACAATAACACATATCATTTGTTTTTCCAGCCGGAATTTCCGGTTTTTCCAGGTAAATGGAAAGCACCCCTGGTTTACTTTGTTTTCTCTTATTGATTATTTATGAGTTTGATAAAAAAAGCATGAATGATCACTATTAATTTTCGTCATCATCATCAATGTCTATCATTATCCAACGCAATCACTATTATTATGGTCCCTCACCTTCAGTCATCATCGTTGCCATCCTTTCTAAAACCATCAATATTTTTGTTCGCAAAACATATACCAATATTCTTACAATTCTCTGTCCCATTCTAATGATTTTCTATTTCTATGTATCTATTTTTTAGATAAGTTGTCAAGGGTCACGTGGTATTTATTTACGTCAGGCATACGAAATATCCAAACCCTATGTAGTAGCTGCGTGTATTACACCCACCTTTCCAGAGAAAACTGGTTAGTAGCACTGTGAGTGTATCAGTTTTCATTCACATAAACACGCCGGGTTGTCTATATCGCGAAGATTGTTCATTAAGAGCTGCCTCTTAGTTTTGCAGACTCCCCCCCCCCCCTCTAGCCCAAGTGCGACTTGGTGACATACGGGTCGAAGTGAACAAGAATATTTGCACATATTCTCCGACATAAACAAGTTTAAAGTTGCGTTTTTTTCCTGGAACACAGCTCACCGTAGTCTCCTTCGCAGTGGAGGGAAATTTGACCAACATTAATAGCGGCTGCAAAGGAGTCTAGGCTCACCGCTGGCGTTGCAATTTTGCATAGCAATGATTTCATTGTCGCTTGAAGCAATTGCGTTGTCACAGCAACCATACAGCAACGAGTTGATTGGCGAGAAATCAATTCCCCGCGCATGTACAGCGTGAATACAAACGCGTAAAAGGAAAACTGATGGATTTTCTTTTTTCTTCAGAAAATGAAATCAAATTAAACCTGAACTTACGTTTGTGTTTGGTGAGCTCACAGCCTTGGGTCACCTGCCCCAGTCACTTCGTCCTCATGAACACAGGTAGCCCACAGACATTGTCATATCAAGGCATCCGGTTTTTCTCCTTGTGACTGACCTCTTGTCTTTTTTGTTTGCATGGCAGCGAGATCGTTCAATGTAAAGGTCGACTCACGTGGTCTGTCAGAGGGCGTTCATTACGCTGAGGTAACACGGGATTCAGCATTAAAAACAACAGGGGGTAGGGTAGGGGAAAATGTAGACTAAAGGTAAGGGGGGCTCTAAGGTAGAACAGTGCGACATAGTAGCATTCGGGAAGGGCGAGGGTAGGAAGGAGAGGTAAGAGAGGAGATGATGAAGTAATGGGGTGACTAGGGCAGAGCAGGTTAGGATAGGATAGTGGGTAGTGATAGGCATGGGTGGAAAGAATATATAAAGACATAAGGTAGAGATAAAGTGGTGGACGATTAGTGTATGTAGTCTCAGATCCGCTTTCCTTTGGATTCGTGGTCTCGTTTTCCTGTCAGTGATGTTAATCTCACTCGTTTATGTGTTGACGCTTCTTTGAATCAGGTTAGTGCCTTTGACGTAACCTGTCTTCAGAAAGGCCCTCTGTTTACAGTCCCAGTTACAGTCATAGTGCCTCGCAAGTAAGTGAAATCAAGTTTACAAGGAGTGTTGGGGTACCTGTGGTGAAAAGGGCACAGGTAACCCAACATGTGGTACTTACTTGTTCCTTAGGATCACAGATACTATCCATTACGAGATGTGCATGGATGAGAAGGTCTTCAAACCAGGACAAATCGACAGGACGTTTATAGATGTGCCAGAAGGAGCTACATGGGCTGGTAAAAACAAAAAATTGAAACAAATAATTCTGTTAAATTAAGAAACTTTCCTTTCTGTGCAGAAGGGGAAGGCTAAAAAATTCAAAGAAAAGGCAGCATCAATTCTTTCCTTCCCCTCCCCTCCCCCATTATCTCGTATGCCCTAAATACCAGACAACAATCGGAAGTACAATTTCTTATTCTTAACTGTATTTTTACTTCCGGTTATAATTTTGCCTCGAAATCGTGCGCCTTTCAGACCACCTACTTAAAAACTTTGTCTCTCTCTCTCTCTCTAGTGGATTCGGGAAATATTATCATAATATTTTCTAATGTTTTTATAGAGCTTTCTTTGATGTCAACAAGTAACGAAAACAATGCGAGATTTATGGTGCATGCACTTCAACTATCACCGCTGGATTCCTTCAAGGCACACGAATTCTGTCAGTTTACAACACTTGGTCCAATGTGCGAGAAAACACTGTCGTTCAGAGTTGAGGTAAAAAATTGCTTTGGAAGCTTAAACGCGAGCACGCGAGGTGAATAAAACGTATGGCTTGCTTAGATAATCTGAAATATTCCAGTAATCCCTCTCCAAGACGCAAAAGATGAATGAGAACTGTTATCTGTAAAAAAAAGTTTCGTTGGGTATCCGGTGGCGTAAAGAATCCACGTGAGAGGCGGGAAACATGACGAGTGTTAAAGCGTCATGCCACCCCGCCACAGTTCAATAGCCACTCAGTTCATAATCTAACGGAAGATGCTACGTTTTCAGGGTGGTTTGACATTGGAGATGTGTCTAGGACGTTGGTGGGCCAGTCTTGGTGATTGCACGGTCAAGAGAACCCTTAAGTTCCATGGTGTTGTTCCAAGCAAGTCATCTATCTCTATGGTAACAGAACTAGACTCCAAGTTTATAAAAAATCATAATCGATAAGCCATGCTTAAGAATGCGGCCAAAAGTCGTTGCTACAATAAAAACGTGTAATCTCATTCATAGCGTTCTTCCACAAAGTTATTAACGACGCTCGAAGTTGAGGATGTGTTATTCGTGTCGTCTACGCCATTAAAAAAATATCTTGGAACATTGCATTAAACGATAATAAATAAGATAGTATAGAGTGATGGCACTTAACCCGTGAAACTGAAACTAATAGTTGTTTCTAATAGACAAATAAACACAAAAGAAAATAATGGGATTAGTATCTACTAATCTCTATTAGACTAAGTACTATTTCACAGGTTAAGTGCCGTCACCCAAATCGCGGCATTTTTAGGCGAAAGTTTAGTTTCCTTAAGCATCCAATTTTTATTTCTTTTATTTATTCTTTTTTATTTTTCTTTATTCTATACAGCACAGTAATCACGTCTGTCGTGTTGACGTCATGTGTATGTTACGAACTGAGGAAGTTTTACCTACCGTTACCTTAAAGACTCACGTCCAACCACTAAGGTCAGTGCTACTATTCGCATCCCAATCTTTTAATATAATTTAGGCCAACTCCTTGCGTGTTGCAGTGCGCAAGGTCAGTAAAAATAAAGCAGGTTTAAAGTAGGACAACGGTACACTCTCCTTCATCGCTCATGTTTTTGAAAGCAACGCTAAAGCTAAACACGTGTTATTCATAAGTATATCTATGGTAGAGCAGATTTCGTATGACTGTGAAAAAGTCGCGGCACGGTCAGTGCCGTAAGCGTGCCTTACCGCGACTGTGATGTTTTCTAGAATTCTAAAGTTCCTTGCCGTGCCTTGAGCGTGTCCGCGCCGTGTTCGTGCCGCGACTTTTTCACAGTCATCTCTCAACATTCTCTAAGGACTCTACGTGTTTGCGGAAAATACCATTTATTTATAAAGTCTGACAACTTTCTTCTTTGTTCCACACAGACCGAACGAGTATAAAATTATTCCTCTCGGGACGCGGGACGTCCTGCCGAAGCGAGGTCAAATATATGCACTTAATCTGACTTACAGTTTTTCTCAGGTATGGCAGAACGTCTAACGTTGAAACAATTTGTTGCGAGGTTGACTTATTGTAAAATAATTGTTCCTAACAGTGTTGTTCCTCCACCCCCTCCCCCACAGTAGGCCTGAGATCTCCACCCCCTCCCCCACAGTAGGTCTGAGATCTTGTCGTCCCTCTCCCACTCTTGTTCCTCATCCTACGCCATATCTTTTTTTATTCTGCCCTATGGTATCGTCTGCTAAGAATTTCAGGAACACCTTGGTGTGGGTAGAGAAGTGGGAAGGGAAAAGGAGAAGGAACCAAAAATAATGCGAGAAAGAAAGAGAAAAAGGAACAGTAATTTCTTGTTTTTCATCGCAGACAAGAGCATCAGAGATCCAGATCAATGCTGCATATCTGAGTGAGCTACTCTACGAATCTGATTACGAGTCGCAGTTGTGGATCTTGTACGACTCCAATAAAAGAAGACTAAACTGTGGAGACGCTTTTCCCAATAGGGTAAGACGAAAAGCCTTTTTCACGAAATTACTATAGTATTGATGAGAGCATTTCTCGATCTCTGCTCGAAGTATGTCCCCATCAATGTATCCCTGAAGCGTCGTCGAAAAACAACAATCAAACAAACCAAGAAAGAACAAAAACACTGATCTTCTGGTTTGTTTTGTAGTACACAACTAAAGTAGAAAAGGGGGACTACACACTGAAGTTTCAGGTATATTTGTCACATTATCAGTATATTTATAATTTCTAGTGATTGTTATTTTATAATCGTAACGCTAATGTTCTTGGTAATTAACGCTATAAAAAAATTGTTAAACCAACATTTTCTTGTCTGCGTCATCACACTATCGTCATCACCATCATCACCACCACCGCCCGTCATCACCATCACCATCATCATCATCACCACCACCACCACCACCACCACCACCACCACCACCACCACCACCACCATCATCAGCACCATTATCACCATCGCTATCACCATCACAATCATCAGCACCATCACCGTCATCATGACCATCATCACTATCATGACCATCACCATCCTTTTTACCTTTCAACGTTTCTAATTACAGTTAATCTATCTTAACTTCACAGATTCGTCACGACAAGAAAGACCAACTCGATAAACTCAAAGACATGGTGGTTCTAATTGAGAGCAAACTGAGCCCCACACTACCCCTAGACGTGCATCAGTCGCATCTAGCAGCCATGACAGGTGGTAGTAAAGGCAACAGTGTGTCCATTCCCAAGGGCAAGAAGCTGCCTTTCTTTATTTCTCCATTACCAGATGACAAGTGAGTACAACCAGCTGAGCGGAAATCAATTTTCTAGCCAATCATTGTCCGTTGTGATTTTTCATGGCCGGCCCTATGTTCAAACTTTTTTTTTTTTACCTAAAAACAATTGAAATTTTATTTCGATGTATTTTGAGTCCTAGAAAAGTCCGAAACTATAAAAGAAGGAGATTTTATCTGTGAATTATCTAAAAACCACGCGAGAAATGATTATAAAAACAAAGAGAAAGGGCCGGAGGTCTTGTCCAACAATGCTTTGCGCAGCTAGTTGTTCGCTCACGCTGAAAGATAACATTTGCATTATATCATTAACCACAGGTAACCGAAAACCGAGGCAATCTCGTTCCCAGAATCTGTCTGGCTTTTTAGATTATTCTAGTATAGATTGCGTCGGTGTATAGATAGTAAATGGATATCATGAATGAATGTTGAATACCGTGTCGAAAATAGAGGATATTACATGGGCGCGAGGAGATACGAACTTTATCTTCGAGTGTTGACAATATCTCTCACGAGTTAGGGCAGCAGACAGGACAATTACCCGAAGGGTGGCCAACAAAATAGAGGTCAGCTGATGCATTACTCAAGAAATGCCAAGGCTAAACAAACACGTTGCAGTAATCCTTTGTATTTTCGCTGTCCCTATTTTATCCAATAATTTGGAAACGGAGTGATATATCTTTAGAACTATGCTAGTGAATGGAATAAGGTAAAGCCTAACGAGAATGTTCAAGATCCTTAGTTACCAACATTAGAAATCTACTAGTCCAAGGCTGTTTGTCTTTCAGGCTTCCTAAAGGCGTCAAGCCAGGACACATACTGCGAGGAACCATCACGTATTTTAAGTCAGAACCAGGCAAGAAAGTGGTAAGAAGTTTTGATCACTGAAAATTGAGGTTTGTTTTTCTGAATGATTTTTTATTTTATTTTATTTTATTTTTTTTTGATTTTAACCAAAACATCAATCATCATCATCATTTTATCACCACCACTATATCATCATCATCATCATCATGACAACAATATCATCATCATCATCATCATCGTTGTCATCATCACCGTGACCATGTTAATAAATTAAGTTTTTTTCCCTGTTCTCAGGATAATTATCCAATAGAATACATTGTTCCTATATCAGCAAGTAAACCAAACAACAAGTCAAATAACGTCAAACAAGAGAAAGAGGTAACTGAACAGACTTGCTGCCGATTTGATTTGTATTTAGCCGTTCAAGCGGGGGTTCCATTAAATGTTCATATACCATCAAGCTAAATCGAAATCGAATTTCAAAAACAAAACTACACTTTTAAGTTTAACATACATGTTTCGGCAGTATTTTCTGCCATCGTCAGTGTTGCAATGATCGTTGAGCGGTGAAAGATAAATATATTCGAGTGAAAACAATAAAATTTGCATAAATTACAATAATAACAATGGTAATAAAGCAAACCTAAACGGAGAGCTTAAGGTTGACGTGTTTAACTTGCGCGTTAAGCTTTTCCCAGAGGATATGTAACACTTCCTTGATTTTGAGCGCGAATTGGGTGTTAGGTCTATCTAAAATACTAAAACTGTCCTCGGTGTTATTTGAGCAGTTTGGTGAGCTCTTTATATGTCTGTAAATGTGAGAGGCCCTATCCCTTTCCAAATGTTCTCTTACTCGTGTGTTTAAATGTCGGATGGACTTTCCGACATAACAGGCTCCACAGCCTGCACACAAAAATTTATATACAACACACGAGCGGAGTACAATGGTATTTAACATATTTTACGTTACTGGGTCCCACTATTTCATCACACAAGCGTGCGTAGTTTGAAACTCTTGATGTGGGTGGGGTGTCCATAGGATCATCCTTTCCTGGTAAGTGCGTGACAAGATACGTTAATGTTAAAATACTAAATCACTTAGTGGTGTGAAGAATATGATAGTAGAGACATAAACGACGACAGGAGAAAATGGTCCTTTTGAAGAATGTGGAGCGTAATTAATCCTGTTTATTAATAATTTTCTTTTCAGCCTGCGGAACAACTAGACGAAGAAATACGCGATTTGAAGATTTCTTATCTCTCCAAGTAAGTGTGCTATGCAGAACTCTCTGCGCAATTTGAAGGAGAGATGGTTTCCGTTTAGCGCGTTTCAATGTCTTATTTTCCTATAACCTACCAAGATGTGTTCCATTTTTTTGTAATATAAATGGAAACTAGCGAGTAAACTAGTATAGGCGGCGTCGGTGTGTAATGAATACAATGACCAATAAAAGGAAATCTGTAACACCGTGAAAAAAGAGAAGTATACTGAACTTTACATTTTTTGTAAGGTTGGGAACCCTGTGGGACGAGTTGTCTGAAAAGCATGGACACTGGAGACCACTGTTTTCAGAACGTTTACGGGCGCTAGATTCTTCAAAGGTACTTTAAACTGATAGATTGTACTCATACTCCTCGCCTCAAATGCAATGCAATTAAATTAGACGTTTGAATCAGACGTCGAGTTTAATAGATTTCATTCGACCTTGAAGGTAATAAGATTCACCACGGCAAGAGTTCGACGTATGGCTATTTAAAGTACTACATATATACATACATACAGCCTTTTGAAAACATTATGGCTGCTAGCAATAAATATACATATATATCATATGAATATTAGAAGTTATGGCATGGTTTCGCTGATATTTTTTTTCTAGTAGTTTGCCATCAAGAGTAATGGATGAAAATATCAGTGAATCCAAACAATACTTTCTAATATTTATTTGATATATATGTATATATACTAAAAGCGGGCATAATTTTTGCAAATGGCTGGACAAACATTTTTTGTATGTGAACATTTTTTAGTCAAGCAAGCAAATTAAAATCAATGATCTTGGAACCTGCCTGCCGTTTGAATAACTAAACCAAAACATATTGCATTTGAACTGCTTTTTTAATCTGTCTTTAAGTTTATACTTAGGATGAAAGTCATAACCATCTCAAATAGTAAAGAAAAATTGATATCCTCTTGTTATCTGAAAGAAATAAACGTTTTATCTGCTGATAAAGAAGGCAAATGCAAGCCAGAATGTGCTATTATTGAAATTCACCTTTTGAACCATTAAAGAATCGACAATAAAAACTAAAATCTTCC
This sequence comes from Stichodactyla helianthus, assembly GCA_015163945.2. Lineage (NCBI taxonomy): Eukaryota > Metazoa > Cnidaria > Anthozoa > Actiniaria > Stichodactylidae > Stichodactyla > Stichodactyla helianthus. Next base: position 2,131 of record WUAP02146134.1, on the reverse strand, counting down.
AGAAATCGAGAGGCGTTTGTATCGGCTTGGCAGTTGCCTTTTTTGAGAGGAAGGGGGACTGTGACGCCTTGATTGGTGGAACTAATGTTTGAGTCGATCTATGGTTTCGCAATGAGGTCCCCCTATATTTTACTTTGTTTCAGTGTAAAAGCTAACTAGCCGCTTGACATTAATTTTGCCGGCCGATAATAATGTTAATTTTGATTGGCGGATAATCATAAATTACTTGTGACAATTTTTTTTTTTTTTTTTTATCTCTTGAATTAATCCTAGGTATTGTCTTAGAATTTATTGCCAAGGAAAATAAAATGAGGCAAAAAGCCGCTTTTGACGTATAGTTCTTCAATAATTCCACAATCATTCCTGCAAGATATTACTAATCTTTGTTTTAACGTTCTCTTGTAAGTCGCGATGAGATTTTCACAGCAGCAATTCCTACACAATGACCTGAGAACATCGTTCGTAATTATTCGGAAGAAAAAGCCGGCGGAGATTGAAAATTTTTGTGTTTTCACTAACTCTCTGGCGATTCAACATTGGTAAGGTAGCAACTCCTTAACACTAACAAAAATGTCTAGGAAAGTCCATCATCCTGGTGCAGCGATTTTCCGAGCTTTAACTTCAACTTTATGGACCACACTCGAACCGTTAGATTTTTACAAATTGAAACTAGCGAGTAAACTAGTCATAGGCTGTGTCTGTGTATAATAAATACAATAGCCAATAAAAGTATATCTGTAACACCGTAGAAAAAAGATACATATTTAACTTTACTGACGTTTCGAGCTTTCGACCTTCGTCGGAGGACGAAAGCTCAAAATTAGACTTAAATATTGTATTCCTAGTCTAAATATTTGATTAGAAAAAGAGCTACACTAAATTCAGTACCAAGATTTGCCAAGAGAAGTATAATACCACAATAAAAAACCTGGGTTCCTTATTTTTCTGTATTACGTGTTCAGACAAATGTAAAATACCATACAGTATTCTTTATTCCTTTCAAAAATTTGATTTAATTCGGATAAGTTTTTTGGTATACATTTATGTATTATTTTGATAACCGTACCTTCATATTATCTGCTCACTATTCTATAAGATTAGAAACCCATTTTCGCGAAGTATCTATTCTTTCTATCCATATTCTATCACCTGCTAAAAATTTACAATATTGCTTTTTTTCCAATGACCAGGAACGCTTGAAGAATCTCACTGAAATCGTGAATGTAGCCGATAAAGTGATCAGCATGGTAAGAGTTATTTTTGTGCACGATGCTTGTTGAAAAATATTGTTTTCCCTCGGTATAAATTTTTTCAAATCAGTTTCCATGACTGGTATTACACTGTTTGGTCAGGTTTCTTTTCGACTTGGTTCGAGATTTTTCCAATTGACTGAAAATGAGACATAAACAAAGTGGGTCGGACAATAAGAATAAGATTTCCTTAACCGACATCCAACCCTAGCTAATCTAAAACACGAAGTTCTTTTTTTAATTCAAATCAAAAGCAATTTCTTTCCCGATTGATACCTTAGATCGACCGCGTGGAATTGTCCGGTTACTATGGGATGAAATCGGATACCAGGATTGACGCATCAACAATTCGGAGGTAAAAACCCCTCAATACTACCTTTAATTCCACTGTACTGGAGCCAGTACCTCCATATTTGTTTCCATGCCTTCTCATCAAATACAAATACGCTTTAAGTCTTATTTTGTATTCAGTACTAAAAAACGAGCGCGTCGTTTGATTTGTCGGTCTGCGTTTGTCGGACCTCAAGTGGCGAACTAGGAACTTGAACTTGGCAAACTTGATTAAGGAGTATAAATTTGTGCAAAGTATTTAATTATTAATTATTCAAAATCGTCCGAAAACAGGCCATTTGCAGGATGGCGTAATTTACTACCAAGACCGGAATGCTTTAGGTCGTTTCTATGGTCAGGCAAATTTTACCAATTGTCTCTTTGTGAGAGATGGTATGAACTGCGGTGAAATAGAAGTTGTGAATCTGATCGTCGCAGTGAAATATATACAATCTAAGCGATTGAAATAAATGAAAATACCCGAAAAAATTTCGGGCTTCAACGGGATTCGAACCCATGACCTCCGCGATGCCGGTGCGGTGCTCTACCAA
>WUAP02146123.1:0-11500 GCA_015163945.2 Stichodactyla helianthus | reverse complement strand
CTTTTCAAATATTATATTTTCATTTATGTTTGATTAAAATTTAAAATGTCACGCAATACCTGATAAACCCTCATTGAGTTATATTATCCTCAAATGTTTGAATTATTCGGACTTTCAAATATTTGGGCGTTTTCGTCCAAGTGCTCCTTTAAAAACAGCAAGGACATTTTAAATCAGGGTTAAATAACAAGATTTGGTTATATTTAGAGAGCCAAATAAACAAGTCGAGTCAATAATTCGTTCAAACGTTAGTACATTCGTACGGCAATTAGACAACAGCGTCAGAACTTTTTGGTGACTGTAACGGCAGAGCAGAAAAAACGAAAAGGCCGCTACTTTCACGATTTTTTTATTTAACGGGGAGTGATACGCCAAAACTATAAGCCTTTCATTTGTTTCACTGGTGCTCCAAACTTGTGACAAAATCCTGTCGAACTAGAGTGAAGCTACCTTGAGATATTCACAGAAATGTCAGTTTCTGCTGATCAAACTATCACCTCTCCCAAAGTACAAGGTGTTATATCTCTAAACAACTTTCACTAAATTTTGGTCGCAGTTGATAATTTGTTTTTTGGCTCCAAAAGAGCTTGTTTATAAAATATTGAGCTTAAAAACAGATAGATGTCCTTATAACGAAAGGCCAAAAACGTTTTTTCTGCTCTGCCGACTGGAACACAACGTATACCACGTGACGGCTTGAGGCAAATTAGTGAATTGATTTGATTCGGAAATGATTCGGAGATCTGAACAAGAATGAAATAACTAGTCAGTACCTTAACCAAAGCATCTTGCTTCTTGCATGTATTCAACAACGCCTCCTTCTCACGAGCAGCAACTTCGTTATTCTCCTTAAGCACTGACAAAAGATGGTTCTTTTCTTCCCTCATCTCATCGATAACACGTTCCTTTTCTTGCATCCTCTCTTGTAATATGGACAACTCGTGGATAGAATCATAACTGTCCCTCTCCAGCGCAGATAGCTGCATTTCAAGCTGTTCCTTACTCGATTCTAGCGTTCGTTCACGGTGTTCTTTGTCCTGGAGATCTTTCTTGGCCGCCTCCCGTCCTTCTTTCAGTTCTTTCTTGACTTCGCTCAGCTGTCTTTTTAATTCGACTTCAGTCTTGTTCTTTTCGTGGATGATTTCTTCCAGTTGTTGTAGTTTCTTCAAGAGCTCTGGTCCATCTGATGTCGATGGGCCATCATCGAATCCAGCTCCAGGAGGCAACCCCTCAACTTGGTCGGCAGACGACGCTGCAAAAAGCGGTTCTTCGTGTACAACTTGCATGATGGTCTTACCTATGACAGGCTCTTCAACGGGAGTTCTCGAATTATCCATAATTTTTCGAGTTTCTGTTAGAATCTGCACCTCGTGTAAGAGTCGATCTCTTTCTTTTGTGATGCCCGTCAGTTCTTGTTCCAGCTCGTCTGACTTCTCCTTCAACATCAAATACTCTTGTTCCTTTTGGTTTATCTGTTGCAGAAGAAGCCGTTGCCCTTCAGCTATCCTCTCCTCGCTCTCTTTCAAAAGTTTCTCGTGAACACGATTAATTTCGATCCTTTTTTCTTCTTCCATTTCTCGTACGCGTTCCTCGAAGTCCACCGCACTACTCAACTCTTTCATCGCTTTAAATTCTTCGTTTTCTCGCTGGTGCTTCTGAAGCACTTCTTCCATGACTGCCATAAACTGTTTCTCCTTTTCATCTGCAAATTCTCCAAGCTCGCTTTGGTGCTTTTCTTCTAAGCCCTGCAGTTGTTCATTTAATGACTTTATCTGCCCTTCGTACTCTTCTTTCATCATTTCCAAGTGTCGTTTTAAGAGTTCTTCATTCTCAATACCAGAATTCTTCTGCTCCAACATTTCCTTGATCTGATTCTTTAACCTTTCATTCTCTGCATCCTTAATCTCTTTTTCCGAGGTGAGACTTTGTAGCTTTTGCGTCAGTTTTTCTTTTTCTTTTTCATGGAGTCCTTTAACATCCTTTAACTCTGCCTTCGCTTTGTCCTCTGTTTCGGCCTTAAGTTGAAACAACTGTTCCTCTACACTTCTTGTGTACTCCTCAAGTTTACTTTTAAATTCTTCCATCTCTTGTGAATGGCTCTCCTGCATGGCTTCATTAGCTGCTTTAGCTTCTTCCAACTCTGCTTTCAGTTCGTTCACGGCTTCTTGGTACGTTTGCTTGACGTGCCCTAACTCATCTTGGTGCTTTGCGCTCTCGCTGCTTAACTCTAAGACCAACTTCTTTTCCAGTTCAGCTGCCTTTTCTTGTTCTTTGCGTAAAGTATCTTCATGCATCGAAACCTCCGAGTCGTGTTCTTCTTCAAAACTTGTCAGATTGTCATTAAGCTCGGTAATTTCTCGGTCTTTTTTGACAATAACTTCCTTTAAACTTTTGATTTCTTCAGCAAGAGCAGCAGCGTCTTCCTCCAGAGACTCAACACGCGAAGCTTTATTCCTTTCTTCCTCTAGCTCTTCAGTTAACCTTTCTATCTCTTTGGAGCTTTGTTCTCGTTGAAGCTTCTCCTTTTCCTTGAAGGATTCAGCGGATTCTTTATCGCTTTCCAGCTTTGAGGCAAATTCTTGATACGTGGAAACTTCTGCTCTAAGCTCTTCAATTACTTTGTTACTCTCTTCGGTATTACTCTTCAGCATTTCCTCTAATTCTACCAAGGATTTCTCTTTCTCTAAAAGCTGCTCTCGAACCTGGTCATAGTTCACTTGTGTTGAATCTCTCTGTTTTTCCAGTTCGCTACTCAAAGTCATTTGATTTTCAAGGGAATCCTTTAAGGTGCTGATTTCGCTTTCATATATCGCCTTCAGCTGATCCACCTCCGCCTTCATCGAGTGATCTTTTTCAATATCTTTTTCTTCAATTTGTCGCTCAAGTTGCTTTTTCAGTGCCTCTAGTTCCTTCATGTGTTCTCGACTTTCTCTCTGCAGTTCTTCCTGATACGAACTTTGGATTCTTTCAAGCTCTCCCTCGTTTTGTCGTTTAACCTCTTCAAGCTGATTCTCCAACACGGAAGATTTTTCCTTTTCGTCTTCATATTGCACTCGCATAGTCTCAACCTCAGATATAGTAGCCACGAATTCGTTTTTCATCTTCTCTAACTCGGATTCCTTCTTTGATAAACCTTCTTTCATAGCATTAAATTCTCTATTTACGTTTTCCAAGATGGCGTCTTTCTCCTGAAGTTCTTTGATCAGCCTAGCTCTTTCTTGGTTAAACTCTTCAGCAGCTTGTTTTGATTCTAACGCGCTTTTTTCTCTAGACTCTGCGAGTTGCTGGTTTATTTCTTTAACCTGTTGTTCTTTTTGTGCTATCTGTTGCTTCAGTTCGTCAACCACTGACGTCATATCTGTGAGCTCGTTGGATGCTTTCTGCATATCTTCTTGTTGCTTCTTCAAGCTGCCATCGTTCTACACATGAGAAAATAACAATAGAAATATAGATAAATGAACGAACAAATAAACATACAAATAAATTCATTAATACCAAGTCCAATAAGTATATTTCAGATCTTATATCCTTTAAGCAGCCAACCAGATATAGTCTACGCTCGCAAGATAGTCTAGCGCTTGTGCCCTTCAAGGGCAAATCCTTGGTAACTCTATGGGATAGATCATTTAGTGTTGCCGCGCCTAAACTATGGAACAGCCTCCCGAAAGAACTGCGGGACATCAAATGCACGAAAGCTTTTAAGCCGTCTATTAAGACTTTTCTTTTTAGAACTGTTTACTCATAGAGATAAAATCATGATATTTTAATTGAATATTTATTTATTTTATAGACATTTTCTTAACTACATTAGGTATATATAAGTATATATATTTTTATTAATTTTAAATTAAATATAAGTTGTTTTTCTTTACTAATAGATTTAATTTGATAGTTGTACATAATATAATTTCCCTTTTATTGTATTAGTTGCTTATGATTGACATGGGTTGTAATGCGCATTTGAAAATATTTAAATTGATATTTGCGCAATATAAATTAATAAATTATTATTATTATTATTATTATTATAAACTTTCGTTTCTTTCAGCGCAGTACAGTCATTTTCGATTAGTAAAGAATGTCAACTGAAATCTTGGACACCATCATGTGGCAACTACTTGAGCTCGCTGAATTTCACCGTAAGGCAATTTTTAAAAGTTGCTACAACTAGGCTTGAGTTCAAATGTTCAAATGCTTAGACTTGAATTCTCAAATGAACAAGGATTAGCCGCACCCTCGTGAAATTTGTCCCGCAACGCTGTTGCACTCAAGTTTCAATACAGAAGCCTTTGTATAACTGAGAAAATCTCACGATATCATACAGACGTGACGTAACGTGCCCATCCCGTGACCGTGGTGATGCCGTGTCAATGCACTTTTAGTGGGTGCGCAATGATTTCGTGCATTGTGATTGGCTATACGGCTGTCGTCTATTCCGCGCATAGAGTAGCAGTTTATTTACGACTGTGAAACTTAACGGCACGCGGCACTGTCACGATACGGAATTAAAGGCATCTACTGAATCAATCGCAGCGCGTGAGATCAATTCTAATCCAATGAAAATGCTTTGGCACGGCACCATCACGGGCACGGCACAACAAGGCAAAGCGCGGCACGGCACGGCCGTATTGTTTTTTTCTTAGTCAAAAGAAAACCGCCCTAAAAACAACTTAAACTTTTCACCGTGTGTAACAGGTTCTTTTACCGGAAGTGGTCTTGGGTGTCAAATAAGTAATAGAACAGGAAGTAGAACAGGAATCTAATAAAACAACACCGGGTAATCAACAACACAACATTTCACTTACTTCGGCCAACTGTTGCTGCAGCACTTTGATTTTCTCCAGCAATTCTTGTCCTTCTTGTTGAGTTTGTTTGAATCCTTCTTGTTCTGTTTTCATATTCAGCAGCTGTTCGTTCTGTGTCCTAATGTCATTCTCTTTGGTTTCTATTACACCCTGGAACTCTAGTAGACGGGTTTGTGTCGCTTCAAGTCGTTCAGCGAGATTATCAGCTTGCGTCTTGAATTCCAGTACCTGCGAAAAAAGAAAAAAAGGACAATGTTCGTAATTATTATCACGTATCAAACTGTAATGGGTTTTATTCACGCGGCGGCCATGTTGGTTAAAACAATACATTTCCCGCGCGGCCTCGCATTCAAACACTTCAGAACGAGTTCACGCGGGGAAGAACAAAAATATTCATTCCCTTGGGAATGAACATGGCTGCCGTGTGATTATTTAAGCCTACGATGCAAATGTCTTTTACATTACCTCGTTTTGTGATTGTTGTAGTTTATTCACCATTACTTCGTTTGCACTCTTCAGATCTTCCAGCTCACCATCTTTAGTAGCCAACTGTTGCATCACGTCTACTAGTTTGCTATCTCTCTCGTTTTTTACTTTCTCCATCTCCTTAGTATTGTTATCACGATCCTCGGAGACTTCATCTAGTTTGGATTTTAACGTCTCTAGCTCCGCTCGGACTTCCTCGTTGTCTTTGTTTAACTGCATCATGGTTTCTTGTTTTGCTTTCAAAGATGTTTTCAGGTTTTCCAAAACTGAAGATTCTGACTTGGAATTGTCTTCCATTGCTTCAATTTGCCTCCTTTGTTCAGACATTTCTTGCTGTAGCTCCGAGATTTTCTTTTGATAATCCTCTTCCATTGCCTTTTGACTCGAATTCATTCCTTGAAGCTCTTGTTCTTTCTTAAACAATGCACCTTCCAGTTCTTCAACCCTGACTTGTGCACTTTTGAGTAATCCTTTCTCACTCTCAGAGAGTTCACTTAACTTGGACAGTTGTTCACGAAGTTCTTCAGTCTCCTTGTTCAACTGGGTCACAGTCAATTGTTTGAGTTTTAAATTTTCTCTCAAATTCTCAATCTGAGAGTTTTCTGACAGCGAATTGTCTTCCAAACTGGCGACAAGAGATTTTAAAGTAACAATTTCATTTTCAAGGTCATTAATTTTTTGGTTGCTCAACTGCTGTGAATTACTGAGCTTGTTGACTTCAGTTGTCTTATCATCCAACGCAGCTGACATATCCTCTAGATTCCTATAGCTCTCCTCAAGAAGTCCTTTGAGATTTGAAGATTCAATAGTGGCTAGTCTGTTTTTGAGTTCTTGATTTTCCTCACCCAAGTCATTCAACGTTTCTTCCTTTATCCTAAGAGTTTCGTACAGATTCGAAGACTTGGAAGCTTCGCGTTCTAAATCTCGGATCTGTGCTCGAAGCTTCTCTAATTCCATCTCAAGATCAAAGGATCTTCTGTGACTCTCCTCTAACTGATCTTGAATATGAGCTGAATTTTCTAGCTGCACTTCAAGTTGTTCCCTGGCTGCTATCAAACTGGCTATTTCAGCTTCCTTCTGTGAAACTAAGGCAGATAGATCATCAAGTTGTTGAAAACTTTCTTGGAACTGTGCCCGACTTGTCTGTGATTCAACATCCTCAAGTTTATGAAGTAAGTTCTGATAATCAATTTGAATTTCCTTTAGAGCTTCTTCTTTCTCTCTTAGAGTATCACGCAGGTCATTTTCAGCTTCTAACTCACTTGACATAAGCTTTTCTTTGAGCATTTTATTCTCATCCAAAAGTAATTCATTCAACTTATTTAGTTCTTCCAATTCATTGGACTTACTATGACTGATTTGATTCTTTAGCTGTTTGTTTTCTGCATTAAGGTGTTCATTGATTTTATTTAAATCTTCCAAAGCTGCTTGCTTGACTTCTAAGACTTTTTTGAGCTCCTCAATTTGTGTTCCAGTTCCATCTCCTTGGCCTTGCTTTATACTGTTTATCTGAGCCCGTAGTTCTTGATTTTCTTTATTGATGTCTGTTAATATCACTTGTTTTGTGTGTAGGTTTTCTCGGTATTCTTCAACCTGTCGAGTGAGATCTTTTATCACTGAAGCACCTGTCCCGTCTTTCAGCAGCAGGTCTAGTTTTCCTTTAAGATCAGCATTTTCTCTGCTTATTTGTTTCAAGGCATTTTTCTTGGCATTTAGTTCCTCTTCTAGCTCTGTGGTTCTATTTTTTAACTCATTCCTCTCTATGTTTGCAAGAACAAGACTGTCTATTCCACCCTCCTGAAAAGAAAGAAAACAAACAATCAGTTGCTTGTTTGCGAACCATTCCCAAGAGGATCAAAAGAAAGACATCAGGCCCACAGTAAGGCTTAGAAATGTAGGAGACCCTTAAATAACTTTCTTCCATCAAATAATATAAAAGATCTAAAGCAACTGAGGGTCCTCTCACCCCCAGCTCTCTCCAGCCCCTCCCATAGACCTAATCGGCTAATGCATTGCTATGTATGTTTCTACCCAATTCAAAACCTCTGGGAATAAGAACTTTTGTTCCATTGCGTTTTCATGCTCTATGCAAATACAAAAGACAAAGATTCTTATTCCCAAAAGATTTGAATTGGGTAGAAACGTACATAGCAATGTGTTAGCCGATTAGGTCTATTGCTTTGGTCCAGGGCATTACAGCCATATTCATGGTTCAGACAAAAGGACCATAATGAGAAATATCTTGCTAAATGGCACCAACATTGCTGTGATGACATAAAATGCAAACAAACAAACAAAAAAGTTTTCATGTGGATTGAGAATATACAGCAAACCTGGTTCACATATGCCTGGTCATAATCATAAAGGTGAAAAACATATGTGCAGTAACATGCTTGGGAAATGCCTGTGAGGACTCTGGTCAGCAAATAGCCACAAATTATTTAATTGTTTTGATAGCAAAAACATTGCTGTGCACTTCTGATGAACAAACTGTTTTTATTCTCACATAAGAACTTCCTGGCTTAAGATTAAGACTGCACAGTTCACATGTATAAAATAGAGTAATAATCATAGTCATAGTCACAAGTGACTGGAAAAGTTTCCATTCCTTATGACTGTGATTATGACTACTGGTATGCTGTACTGGTCATACATGCTGTTTGTTATGATTACAATTATTACATCTATGTTGTTGTGCAACTCCAAGCCTAACTGCATGTACATATACAATATGCCAAGTATGCCATAGTGCTGAAATAGATTCCCAATTTGCTGTGTCATAATAATTCATAGTACCCAGAGAAGAATAACATGTCAAAGAGAATAAAAATTCTAGAAATGTCTAAAAAGCCATGTATTAGAAAACTGTAGAAATCTAATTAGATAAAAACCTAGTACTTACTTACTAGATCTAAATACTGGTAATTATTTTTTAATTAATGAAATCTTTTCAAGACCCAGTACTTTTATAAAAGGGTTATTTTCAAGAATGTCATATTGGTGTCTTAAAAATTCCAAACCACATCAATTATAAACTAATGTTTAGGGACTGTACATTTTTAAAGAAGGGGGAAGACTGGAGTATTTGGGGTCACAGAAAAAAAATTCAAGGTTTGTGAAGGGTCAAGCTTTTACTTTTTCTTGCTTGGGGGGGTCACCTTTTTAATCTGATCATAAACTAGTTGAAGTCGGGGGAAGTTTTAGTCATGAGGTAGAGTTGTCAATTACATTCCATATTTTTCTCTATTTTGTATAAACTTAAATTTGACTTGTTTCGGCAAATATTACTGCATGTTGCTCTATTGCATTTCTGTACATCACATTTTGTCTACATTCTTGGAGTGTATGTGACGTCATAGCCAACATTCATTTTGCTTCCCTTTTACAAAAGTTTTGGTCTTGGTGTCTTGTTATGCCAACCAACACTAATGGAGGCACAATCACTAAACAATAAAATGATAGTCTTAGGAATGTGAAAAAACCTTGTAACAATACGAATGTTAAAGGTCTACAAACTAGTTTTCCATTACTAAATAGACTATAATATCTTAAAAGTCAATGTTAATCCATGAAATGAATTTTTATACAAACTTCTTGGAAGATAGACTTCAATAAAGAATTTGGGTAAAACCAATTAGGGCATAAATTCTTTTAATACATACACATGGTACTGTGTTGCAAATTTTCGTTTAGTCGATTTGAGTTGCCTGGTGGGGGCGAGGGTCATCATTTTTTTCTGTTGATCGATGAAGGGCCATGGTTTCTTTAGAAAAATAAGGAGGGTCATCACAATTTTGTTTTGCTGGAGATGAAAAACTCCAGCCCCCCTCTCCCCCCCTCATTAAAAATGTACAGTCCCTTATTGACAGTCAATATTACAAGGATTATTATCTTTAGACAGTTTATTGTGAAGCTGATATTCAGCATGTAAAACCAGACAGTTTTCAGATAGAAACATGTCAATGATTCTTGCCTTTACTTGTGAATAACAATTAAAATGGCACTCTAAAGACAATTAAATTTTAGGAAATTGAAATTTAGGTTGAAAACAAATCAATGGGTACCAAGAAAAGCTAAAAAGGAAGATATTGAAAAGTTTGACAGCAGGAAATAAGAAATATATATGACAGCAGAAAATCAGCTGTTTTGGCAACAAAAGAATTTAGACGCTTGTATAGACACAGACAGAATGCAAAATGTAAGCTTAATGTTCAAGAGCCAAAACTCATTGCCTTGAATAGGGAATGATGGCAGCTGAAAAAGGAAACTTTTTTCCATTAAATCTTAAAAAATTAAATTGGGAAGGAAGTATTTCATCACAATCAATAATTATTGGACGAAGGTTATATTCAATATAAGGTAAACAAAAATCTAATATTGAATTACCTTCCCTGACCTAATAACCCATGATGATTTAAATAAATTGCAAAGCAAAACTTTTAAGGTGAAGGCTAACCTTAATATTTTGAAAATTACAAAATACTAACATCTGATCTAATCAGCATTGCACCAAACAAAATAATCAATTGCCAAGATTTGGAATACCAACCACCATAGTTAATCAGTTTATTGTAATCAAGTATAGCTATGAACATTCCTAGTCAATAAATCATTATGTAGTTATATACCTCTGAAGTGTATGACTCCTCGCCACTATATTCCCCACTTGCGTAGCTACCTGATTGACTGGATTGAAATCCTCCTTCATCCTGTATGGGAATAAACAATTCATTTTAGAGAAATGATAGACTTCTACTATTTGACTGACCTTGTGATAACCTATCATGGCAACCACTTACAGCGTCAACGTTGTTAGGTATTTGATTAAGAAATGGCACTTTGATGAAAATAAAACAAGGTATTTCTTTTCTTGCACTCTAAAGACACAAAATCGTAGAGAAGCATTGTGTCTAACAGGGTTTAATTTCTTTTTCCTTTTGGATTTTTTTGAAATGAAAGAATTATAAACATGTTGATGTCTTAAGCCTATTCTTGTGCTAACCACAGACCTAATCCCAAGAAAAATGAAGTTATTGTCAAAAAATCAAAAACATATTACTAAACAACTTCGAGTCTTTGCCAAAAATCACAAAATCAAAAGTCAAAGGACTAAACAACAAAATATTTCTGCCAGTGCAGGAAAGAATTGAAATACCCTTTCCGTATATTAATCATTGCATTTATAATTTTTGTGCAATTTTTAATGCGAAGACATTGAATGTTTAGTGTCACGAAATGTTCAGTCTCACGAAATGTAGTCGTGATATAACAAGATACGTTTTTGATTAAGCTTAAGTAGTCTCAGAAGATTAATATTCCAGGGTTTTCTGGGGTAGTCGAAGGCTGTTCTTCACGAACTATCGAGATTACTACAAGCTAACGAGAATACCATCACCTCAAAGTGAATAGGAGATCCTAGTTCTGAATGGATAGAAGGAGCATCGTGATCTGTGTCAGCTTGGCTTATATCTTCAAGCTCTCCTCCTTTCCTTTGCGGACTGGCTTCTTGACTAGCAGATTCAACAGGTAGCTGCCTCAAATTAGCTTTAAGTTGTTCTTGATTTGAAGCAGGTTCGCTACCACTTGCCCCGGACGCCGATCCACTGCTACCATCGACTTTGTGCTTTTTCTTCTTTTTCTTTGGCGCATGCTTCTTCTTCTGGAACTGCAACAGCTACATACAGCAGAAAAGGCGATTTTAAAGCCACTAAATCTTACATTTGTGTCAAAACCACAGAACTGTGAAGTTAATAAAGAATTCCAGCAGAACAAACTTCGCGCGCTCAGCTTTGAGTTTACACGTCACTACTTCAGCTCAACTCACCTTTTCTTTACCGGCTTGCACCTTCTTCTGCCTCTCAGACTCATCGTCATCCATAGCTTAAGACTCTTAGACGCTGGATTGCATAGAATCACAGCTTTGAGTCCATATAATTTGTCTTTTATTCTCAATGTGAAGAATCAACCGCCTTTTCATGATACATTCAGTTGATTTGTTGTCGGGCCATACGACTCGTGCTGCTTAAGTCACGTGACTTAAGGATCGGAGATCATTCGGAGGTGTTTCGGGTCAGCTCAGCACGTTTAAACCACAGCTCACAATGGGCTTTTTGCAGATATTGCGTGACATTCAAAATATTGCCTCCCTGTTCTTAAAAATATCATATTTAAAAAGAACACCCAAAAATTAGTAAATTTGGAAATTTTGA
>WUAP02146122.1:0-26765 GCA_015163945.2 Stichodactyla helianthus | reverse complement strand
TTTTGGGGGCAACTGGAAAGAAAATTGTTCGAAAATTCAAAACTTTTCATACAGATGTTGAGTATATTTGCTATTATTGAAAAATCGGGTATCAGTTTAATCAGAGTTAATTCCACACGAACAGGAGAATGAAAAGTTTGGTGCCACAGACAATGTATGGACTTACGAAAAGATGTCATTTAATCATAAACCTGTTCAAATTTCTTTCTTTCTGGTTTTGTTAATTCTGTTACAACTATAAGTGTTAGCTGGTTTTTATTTAATTCTAATTGATCTTCATGCTAATATTAATGATTTTGTCTCGTTCTGCCTCCCCAAAAACGCAAAGCATTATGGGGATGTGAAAGTGGTGAATAGTTTTTTGTGGTCTCTCAGCCAATCAGAGCGCACGTACTATCTAAGCTATATTTACATATGGACTGAACGAGTGACTTTAATAAGACGTTTATTATATGGCAAGGCAAACACAAAAATAAGGTTGGTGGTCCGTACCGTAAGTTATGGACCGCAAATTTGCCAATGAGAGACGGCGACTTGCCATATAATAAAGTTGTTTAATGGATTGAGAAGGTGCATTATTCGCAGTATATTTGAAATGGAACAACATTACATCATAGCTAAAAAGGTCTACAGAAGCCAAGGTTTGATCCCGTGACCAATATCATACCTCGTATTTGACATGGACAGGTGAACCGCGGGACACGGCTGAAAAGTTCCCTGGTCTTGACGTTACTACCGGCGATGATTCCACAGATACGTTCCTTACAGTCTGTTTGGTAACTGAAGAGGAGGGGAGGGGTAGGGTACCATATTGTTGACTGAGGTTTCGTTTAGGCGTGTCTCTCTGTAAAGTCTGGCTGTATTTTATGGATGTTTCACGAGATACATTCTTGCTTGATGCCCTGGGGGGTGGGGTAGGGAGATGTTGGGCAGGTTTGGGTTTAACTAGAGGGAAATATCGATAAAAGCCATTAATAAACTACTTATAAAAATATAATTAAGAGTGCAAGTTTCAATAGTTAATTAGGATGATGAGAACAATAATTATATCAAACGTGCAAAGAAAAACAACAATGAAAGCAAAAAATCCTTAAAGTAAAATACTATTTCAATGCAAACAACGACAAATCTAATATTAACGGTACGAAAAAAAAAAACCAGCATAAACATAAAATGTTTGATAATACTGAATAACACAAGAAACAAATTTTGAAAAAGAAATAAACAGAAAACGTTTCCAAAAAATATATAATGGACAACTATATTATAAAATATAAGGACCACTATAAAATATTTTTTTAATAAAATTATTGCAACAAACAACAACAACAACAACAAAAAAAAAAACAACCAAAACAAATAGTAATATTCTGTATCAGAGTATCTAAATAACAAACTAACTGTGCTTTGTTTTAAAGTTAAGCAGCCTGCATAGTGGCACATTGGGGTGGGGGACTGGTGTATGGGGAGGGAAAGAAGGGGAGACCACCCCAAGTTCCCCACCCCATTGCATTGCTACACAGGCTTAAGTGACCCTTATTACAAAAATATAGAGCTCTTATGTGTGACTTCACTCACATGGAAAAGTTACTTCCAGGTCCAAAATGAAAAGTAGTTCCATCAAGATTTAGTAGAAATTGACCAAATCCACTTGGGCGTATTTGTTTTCCTATTTCAGAGCATGTGTCATTCCCTTGGGTATTTTTTTTCTTTGTTTGTTGGTAGCACTTCTCTCAAGAATCGTATTCTCAAGGGAATGACACGTGGTCTAAAATGGGAAGACAAATATGCCCAGTGGATTAGGTCTACTGCTGTACAGAATTCTAATTTTTACCGATGGAGGACATAATTAGTATGATATTTTTTGGTTGTTGTTAACTAGTCCCTAATGATGGCTCAGTGAGCCGAAAGCTTGAAGAAATAATACAATCAGCATTTTGTTTATTGAATTTTTGGTTGTTTTAATGGTTTTTCTAAGGGAACGGACAAAGAAATACGTCACAACTCAAAAGCTCTATATATTGAAGTGGAAGACTGAGTGACCATGAGAACAAAGCCAAGAGAGTGAGAAGTGCATGAAGAGAAGTGCACACACAAAGATACGTATATGAAGATAAAGGGTGTACCTTCAGGGGGTGTTGGTGGGGTGTCTGACATGGACTCAGCACCTGAATCACTCCTCATTCGTGACCTATAGCTAGGGCCTATTATCCCTATAGAATGGTGGACGCCATTACCTTCAGGGGGACCATGGTCAACCATGCTGTTTTGGGAGCTTGTAGCGCTGTCACTCCTAACAGGTAAGCTATCTAGGCTTTCTGTTTTTGTCAGGGCTTCTTGTAGCATTGACGTGAGATTATCAAGCTGGTCTTCAACTGCCTGGTCTTTGCTTGCCCTACACAATAAATTAGAATTAGCTTTTTAAAAAACTCTGCACATCTTCTTTACACACACACAGCAACAGAGGGAAAATCAATCCTTATCTTTAGAAGAGCTATGGATTTTGTTTTCTGAAGTGCTCCTCATCCCTGATTCTGAATATTATCAGTATTGATACTACAATAAAAGAGTGAACTTTTGAATGAACTAGAAGTAACTATTTTTTAGTTCCAGTACTGCATCTATAAGTAATGTTGAAGGTTTAAAACATATCTGGTACAGAAAATTATATTAACCAAGCCATCATTGCTTATAGCATTAGTTTTCACATAGTAGTTAGTGTTTAGAATTACAAGGAACAACAAACAAATACAATGCCTGTGCTGATATCTCAGTCATTATTGTAATATTGACAAAGATTACTATTGACCATCAATGTTATTGAACCCTGAAACAACATCTGGGTTGATCTAGGTCAAGGCATGGCTAACTCACAAATTGAATTGGAATTTAGCATGTCAGGTTTTGCAGGAGGAGGAAAACAGGAGAACCCAGAGCAAAAACCAGCAAATCAATGAAGAGACTTGTAAGGAACCTTCATAACCTATAGACACAGCATTCAAATAAAAATACTTTGCCAAGATTCAATAGCTCACTTTGTGTAGAATCATCACTAATCAAATATTGTGAAATGAGTGGCTTTCTTTTGCTGGCCTGTGATAGTGTCACCAACCTTCTTTTTTCGGGTGACAGCTGAGCTCCAAGACCAGGGAGTGGCACTTTCTTCTTGTCCATCAAGCGTCCCTGTGAAACAGCTGTTCGGGTGACTGACTGGGGCTTACCATCAATTGTCCGTGTCTCAGTTACAGTTGTTTTCCATTGGTAATTTCCTTGCCCACTCTGCATGGGGTCTGTCAGCATCACATGAGTGTGGTCTGGTAATGGTGTACTAGTGATATATTGTTTCTGGATATGGGCTGCAGATGGAGAGTTGTAAGTCACAGATGCACTGGTAACTGGCTTGGATAGGTGGCCATTTTGGACAGGCTTTGGAGCAGAGTCCAGGATCTTCAGGTGAGTTTTGTTTGACAAATCACTGAAATCAGATTGAATAAATATATAAAAATGACAAAAAAGGTCAGATTTCAATTTTCTACTTTTAACTTCTCATCTAATTCTTACTTTGCCAGTATTTATATTTTCACAGTGCATGAGGCTATTGACCAGGTTGGAGGTCCAGAAACACAGGACATTGGTCAAGTTTGTTTTTCAATTTTTATGGATGGAGCCATAGGCAAGGTCTACACAAATGGAAAAAATAAAGAGAATATCCCCATCCAGTATCTCCCAACCTGGACTGAAAAAGCTTCATCAATAAATTATCAAAATGGCAGAAATAAAGCTAAAAATACTTAAACAAAAAAAAAAATTTCATGGAACAGTCTGGAATGCAGGATTCTGGCAGCTCAGAGATCCAATCAAATTAGTCCATTTTCATTTGGATTGGCTTGCCTCAAAAAAGGAAGTTATAAATCCATTTGATCATAGTATGGTGTCATATATTTTAATTCTCATGCAGTAACCATTTCATAAGAAACTTATCATTAATTAATGGGGGGAAAGGGGAGGGCCATCAATTTATGTACCTCAAAAATGGAGGGATATCAAAAATTTTGTGAGTGTTTTGATTTGGGTGTGCATTTTTGGTGTCCATTGAGGGCGATAGCTAGAGGCCTGATTATTTCTTGCATCTTGTATGGGAAGGGGGCAACTGAAATCATCATAGTAAAAATCAAATGTAACACTCCTTCCCCGCTAATTAATATTAAGTCCCTAATGATGTGACATTTAAAAAAAATTCCATTTAAAAAAATAGATGCAATAAAATTATGCACCAATTTAGATTCAGGGATGAAGAGAACAACTCACCCAACATCCTCCAGTTCATAAAAGATTCCACAAGATGGATCTTTGATGTAGATTGTCTTTCTGTTATTGTTGTTGTTTTCCTTCCTGTATTTCTCTGTGAAAGTGTTCTCAAACAGGCTATGAACCTGGTCTACCTTATTAAGGTTTGTTGGAATCATTGCACGTCTTATCTCATCCCCCAGCTGCAGGTAGATAACTCCTGTAAATGCAATTGTAAATAATGCTTGTGAGAAGAAGATTGATTAATCAGAACATTGAGAAACAAAACCACTGTTTTAATATGGGCTTTAATTACATGGTGGCCATGTTTATTCCCATGAGAGCAAAAACCTTTGTTTGGAACGTTCTGAAACTACAACATGAATCCCCCAAAAATGAGGGTAGTTGATGTATTCACATACTTTTATGCTGATGCATAAGTATGTTAGTGTGACACTCAAAAGTATGACCACTTCATGTATTTGCATACTTTTGTGCATGGGATTTTTGCTGCTAAAGGAGCTTTAAAACTCCTTATTTGGTAAAATCAGACAGTTTCTCATTGAAATGTGTTGGTTTAAAATACAAAATCCTGTGCATAAAAGAATATATAAGAATACAAAAAGTGGTCAAACTTTTGCACGCCATGCTGTAAGCCAACCAAATTTAAATGCGATACTTTTTTGTTTTAAGAAAATAATACCAGACAAGATAAAGTTTGTATGGCAGCTAAAACATACATTTTATTTCAGATTTGAATTAACTGTAAGGGATAAAAAACCTAGACACTGTAGATAAGTTAATAAGTCAGTTATGTTACTTTGACAATTCAAAATATTTTTAACCAATAATTAAAACAAATTTCATTCAAACATATTTTATATAATAGTATTATTTTTTACCTGGTGTATTGAGAGGTTGTGGGGTGTCTTCTTTCCTTGGTAGGGTAGGGTATGCTCCTGGTTGTTCAAGAAGTCTGTCATAACGAATTTGTTTAGGTGATGATGGGGATGGTGGTCCTTTCTGGATATCAAAAAATGAATAGGACAAGAACAAACAAACAAAACAAATATATGAATATAATTGTTAAGGGACTGGTCATTATTTATCAAGAGGGGGGGGGCTGGTGCAAATGGAAAAGTGTCTTGCACAGCTTTTAATGGCCCTACCCCCCCTTTCCACATACCGGTACATTCTCTTAAAACACTTTCCACAAAGCTTGCATGAAAATATATGACCCACCCCATATTTGCACCAGCTCCCCCCTCTTGATAAATAATGACCAGTCCCTAAATGAAAGTGTTTTGTCTTGAAAATATTAAAGATTGAAAGGTTACAAGTCATATGTGCAGCAGCTGTTAGGGTCATCTCTAAATACCATCTGGGAATTAAAAATTTAGAAATCATCCTAACATTTGTTGTTGAGGAGTGGACAAAGGGACATTCAAGGGTGGGTGTGAGGAATTACAGTTAATAATATGACCCCCCATTATGCAACTAATAAAATTTAGAGATTATTACAGAATTATTACAGAAAATCAAAGATAACCCACCCTTTTTGGCTGCCAAAATAGTTGACCCACCTCTTAATTCTTCTGGCCCACCTCCCCTGATGAAAAATGGATGCTCTCTAACAATCTGAGTGACCTCCAATCAAATTCTCACAGGAAAGGATTATTAACCACTATTTAAAGCTCCAGCTTGTATAATTATAATAACTTGGAGCATATTTATTGTTCATTTATAAGTGAATTCTATTACATTATTTAAGATTGTTAGTTTAACTATAGAATACACATATTTCAAAAAAGGCTCTATGTTGGCAATCTGAACTGAAATCTTAGCCAGACAATTCATCAATACAGGTCATTGCTCAAAGGTGGTGCCGTATTAAGCTATTTACAGATTGCAACTACTAAAAAATAAAACTTAATTTAAAAATAAATTTACAGCTAGTGCCCCCAGCTTTCAGATTTGAGGGCTCTGACCAACAACCTTTTGAAATAGGTGTGTATTACATGAAAATTGAGGCTAACACTGAGCAAAAGAGAACTTTAAATGGGAATATTCAGTAAGTTATGAAGTAGTTACAAAGTAGCTAGCAAATAGCATGGGTAATACTAATAGTGCCCCATATCGCCCGATGACCAACTGTTGACCAACCATCGACTGACTATCGACCGACTATCGGTCGTTAAACGGACGACCGATAGTCGGGTGACAGACAGTACCTGTTGACGAACTGTCGACGAACTGTTGACGTATTGTTGACGAACTGTCAACCAATAGTCAACAAATTATTAAGAACAATATGTTTATTTCATGTTTCATGCTGATTTTAACATTGGGAAAAAAATTATTTCTTAATTGCATGCCTAAATACTAAGTGCCGCGGTGTATATGAAAGACCCATGGTGCATCCGCAACTCTTCCTCTATGGTACTTTTGCTTGTGCCCAAAGTTGGATTCGTCGATTTCCACTGTTCTGCTAGGTCCACCAATAGTGATTAGATTTGCAGCAATTTTGTTGGAGCAAACGCTATGGATATCCCTAAGCATGTTCACGATTACTCTTTCAGAGTTGCCAGTCATTTATCTCAAAACTCTTGCCCATGGTATTTAACGACCGCTTTTATGAGTGATCGTTACCAAAAAAACAATGGCTCTTTTAAGAGCCGCCAAGATTACAAGAGTCAATGACTATAATGCTTATTAAGAATAAAAAGAAATAAAAATATTCATTACACGAAGATTGAGGAGTATATTTCCCAATCAATGTGCCTTGGTGTTTCGGTTTATTCTTATTACTGTGTGCGACTATCGGTCGTTAGATCGTCGACAGTTGGTGAACCGTCGACCAAATGTTGATGAATTGTTGACCAACTGTCGATGAACTAACGACCGATAGTCGGTCAACAGTCGGTCGTCGGGCGATATGGGGCACTATTAGTAAGTATTACCTATAATAATAAAAGCAGTAATAGAAGAATGATAGGAACTATACCTCTTCCTGGATTGTTACATTTGCCCTTGCAGGGTTACCACTAGGGTTCAGACCAAATCTCTGCTTGACCATAGCTATTATTTGTTGTCTATTAAGTGTTCCATGAGGACTCTCTGGCTCACTGGAGTATCCAGACATCTTTGCTCTAGTAACATCATCTGCAATCTCTGAGCCTCCAGTAGTGCGGCGACGAGGTCGGCGATTTTCTCTGTATCCCTCAGTGTCACTGAGGGTTGCTGTATCTACGAATAACAGCAATATAGATGTTCAATATCTTTTGCATTTAAAATATATAATAGCTTTGGTATTAAATGATTAGGGGTTGAATAGCAGTAGTGGTATCATTGCAAGCCAATAAAGTGTTAATCATTCATTGCACTTAATATGAGGATTAAACATTTTTTAAGTATTTTAGGAATTACTGTATCTATGCAGTGACAAAAATTATGTTATATAGAACTTTCATTTCTTCTTCAATTGTTAAAAATCCCTAATTTATCTGGAAATATAATTACCAGTACCTGAGTGCTTTTTGAACACAAAAAGAACACACTTATCCATCAAATATATGATATAGTAAATGACTATAAAAATATTTGTTAGAATTTCTTATTGCATGGCTTTCATTAGACTAATATATTTAATATATTTTAATTAATTTAAATTGACATCCCTGGATATTGTGTTTACAGAACTAGCAAAACGAGCAAATTCATTTTATCAAAGGCAATTAAATTTTTTTGGTTTCAAAAGTCAATTGTGAATAGATACAATTTATGAGCAATTGTAATACTGAATAAATGATAAAGCTTGGAATGTGTAAGTTAGAAATTGAAGTAAGAACATTAGGAATGAATTGCACTGTGATGTGATCAGGGGCGGATCCAGGATTTTCCAAAGGGGGGTGGATAGTCTTATCAAAGCTCCTTCAAGGTATCTATTCTCCATCAGAGTTCAGAATAGGTTTTCAAGACATCTAAAATGTGTGAAATTCAGTTGACTCTTAACATATGTAACATTTTTTAAAAATTAGTTACGAAATGCAATCAGATCTGTTGTTTTATTTCATTTAAAACTTCATACTTTTGACTGTTAACACCTCTAAAGAGGGGGGTGGAAATCCACCCAATCCACCCCCTGTATCCGCCCCTGGTGATACAATATGTCAATTCAAATGGTTTTTAATATGGATCTCACAATCTTGTTAGGGGAGAAATTGTCTGCGTGATAACCCTGAAAGCTGTTATCAGAATCTTGTCAGGGGAGAAATTGCCTGCATGATAACACTGAAAGCTGCTATCAGGAATAAATTTGAGTCTCATTGTAATATGTTGAGTTCCTGTTTATAAAGTAGAGTAAGTACAAAAAGGCACAAAGAAATTTAAGATCAAAACTTTTGAATGTCAATGATTTAAGATATATATAATCTAGATCTGTATGTAACCAGCAATAATAGTCCATATCTGGGTTGAAGTAAATAGATGACACTAGAAAATGTTGAATATTGGATCTGTAACTTTATAATGAATCTAGGGCACACATTGACTACAAATGTTACTCAACAAATATGCTGTAATGGATTTAAGTGTATACACATGTGATATATTTATATTGAACAGAAACTCAAGTATTGGGACTTAAGCTTGAAGGCTTTAAAAATAAAACAAACTATGGATGTGGAACCAAAACAATTAAAACAAGGAAAGCTAAGGATAAGATGGATCAGATGTATGGATTAAAACCTGCTGTGTTTGGCAATCAACTTAACATACATGTTAATCTTTGGCATGTATATGATAATAAACGGTGAGCTAAATTATATGATCATTAATATAGATCAAACATCAAAAAAATTATGCCAGAATATATCAAATAGCAGATCCCAATGTGCTATTTAATTGCATTAAAATTGTTTGTGCCACATGCATCACTTCATTTCCAAAACCCTATTTTAATGAAGCTTAATTGAAATAGAATAGCAGTTGTTAGGTCAAGATGTAACATGATATGTGAAATCAATCTTTGTTTTTTTTCTTAATAATCTTTTATCTGAATAAAGTGACATGTAGTGAGTGACATAAATAAAAAAATTAAGCAAGAATATACAAGAGTAAGTTAAGATGCATGCCACTGATTATAAAATGTGTTATGCCATGCAATAACTTTGATCAAAGTAAAATGAAGAAATTTAAAAAAAATTATAAAGTACTTTATTTCAAAATATGCATTTATCAACATTTAGAGTACCATGGATTGTTTTAGCTAACTAAGGCTGTGTTTAGACTTGAGTGTTTGACTAAGGTTGAATCTAAGTTAGACAAGTTGAAACAATGCTAAATAATAAGTGATCATTGTTAAAATCTAACTCAGCCTAGGTTACGGTAACTCTCTATCCTAAACAGCCTAAAAAAGCCTTAGCAACCTTAGCAACAAGTAAAGTCTTATTCAGAGAAATAATAACACAAGCAAGAGTTTGTATACAAAGAAAAACCAGTCATTACCTAGCCTGAGGCAGCAATTAATTATAAATGTTATTCTATGCTTTGTAAGTGTTAATGGGATATAATCATAATGGTTTACTTATAATCATACCTTCCTTATCCTCATTATCCTTGGAGTGATATATAACCCTACTGCAAGTGGTGTAACTGTTGATGTTATGCGTCATAATGCTCAGATGAATAATTTTGATACTACCTTCACATTTAGATATATTCAGTAGCAATCAGCTATGGCTAAAATATGTCCAATATTTATCACAGGTCTTTAGAATTAATTTTATTTACAACTGCAGAAAGATGACAAACATGGAGCCAGATTAGTTCATGACTGCTAGGCAGGAAAAGTGTAAAAAGACACTATGGAATCCTATTCAAGGTGTCAATAACATTAGTCATGCAAGGTAATGTTACAATAGTATTTGCTAGTTAATGATAGATATCATAAAACATTATGCACTGCTAAAACAGCAAATCATCATGACCCACAAATTGAATGCAGAAATCATAAATCATACATTCTTTCTGTATTTATATGATTTTGGTTGCAGCACAGATAATGAAGAAATTTAGATCTTATAATTAATCTGTGCCATGATTATTCTTTAATTAATTTCTTATCAATTAATGTAACAATATATCTGCTCAAATTATATTATATATATAGGTATTGAAAACAGACAATTCTTGCAAAAGGCTTTACTTGCATTAAAATATAAAATACATAAATATTGATTAAAGCAAGTTTAACCACATTCAACATTTCTACATTTATTTTTTCCCAAGCCTTTGGACACAGTGTCTATAATCTTCAAGGTAATAATGGAATAATTATTCCAAAAGCTTATTGAAAAATAAAGATGTTAAATGAAGTCCAAGTTGCCTCCTATGTACAAGCACCATCGACCTTATATAGATATTGATTTAACTGTTACTAATTTATATATACAGTTAGGTTACCCTGTGAGCAGAATCTCCTTTAGATTCTGCTCATAGGATACAGTTAGTATTGACATGGAGCATGAACTACAGCAATGTGATCTAATATGCACTCATGCATTTTATAAAATTAAAGTATCAGGATACGTTGGAGACCGCTTTGTGCGGAGGCTGAATTCCGTGCTGTCTTTTCAATATTATTCTATAAAAGTATACATTTTCTGAAAGCTAGATAAACATAGTTTTCGAAAATATATTTGAAGTGAGCAGAAAAAAATTTATAAGGCTCAAAGTCGAATCCTACCTATCATCGATAGGCATGTTCCAACAGGATCAGAATTTCCGTTATGACAACAAAAAACACACCAGCATACTCTGTTGATAATGAGCTTCAAAAATGGTGTCTCAGATTTTTGATATCTTTTTTAGAACGAGTACACACATGAGTTAAATCTGGATGTTTAGGTCTCCAGTGTTCGCGCTCACAAAATAGACATTTTTCGAACAAAAAGTTATGTAAAAATCTGAGACATTGTTTTGAAGCTCATTATCAACAGAGTATGCTGGTGTGTTTTTTGTTGTCATAGTGGAAATTCTGATCATGTTGGAACATGCCTATCGATGATAGGTAGGATTCGACTTTGAGCCTTTTAAATTTTTTTCTGCTCAACAACCAACAACTTCAAATATATTTTCGAAAACTATGTTTATCTAGCTTTCAGAAAATGTATACTTTTATAGAATAATATTGAAAAGACAGTGCGAAATTTGGCTTCTGCACAAAGCGGTCTCCAAAGTATCCTGATACCTTAAAGAAAAAGATGGTTGAGCAGCAACTGTAATTAAAAAACAGAGTGAAAATACTTTACAATAATTTTCTTCTGATAAAAAAAAAGGAAAAATGAAAATATGAAAAAATGAAAAATGAAAAAAGGCATTCGTACAAATAAATAAAACAATTATTTTCTCATCATTCTCTTTCTAGAAATCGGAGAAAGGGGGGCCAGAAAACTTCTACATTAAAGGAACCTCTATGACTAACCAGAGAAGTTCTGGGGTCTGCTCCCAATTAAAGAATGTATTCCAAAACAAAAGTGGGGCACAGCCTTTTTTGGCCCACTTCTAAATCACCAGTGAAGTTACTATATATCCAATTGCTGCATTATTTAGCTTTTTTGGTCAACTTTAATTGTAAATTAATGAACTACACTTTTTAGAATAACCCTAATTTATGTACATATTGTTTCAATGATTATTGTCTCCTCTTTAATTAAATATGTCTGTTTTCATTTTTTTCCCACTCTAAAGTCAGACCATGAAATATTTCTGATTTTTCTAACAGGTTAAAAACTTGATTCACAGTAATTCTTAATGAAATGAAATATGAAATTTGAGCCTTTCTTCATTCTACTGGCAATGAATCTATTAAGGTAAGGAATTTTCAGTTTGATTAACTAAGATAAGTGGAACTTTACAGCATTGTAAATGAAAATCCCCTGGGCATAAATTTATATTAAAAACCATGTTTACTGACAATCTTTTATTAATCTAAAACAAAACCATGATCATTCATTTTTCATGGCAAAGTGAGAATTGGAATATTTTCAGGGTAGAATTTAGATAAAAATATGACAGTTCCCATTGTAAGACCAGAAATGAAATTAGATATAAATTCCGAAGAAAATGTTTTATCAAAACAACAGCAACACACTTAGAAAAAAATAGAAAATACCAAGAAAATAGGATTCTAACCTTCATATTCTATCAGCTTGGCTTTGTACACTCGAAGTGAACCAAACCTCATTATTTGGTCACTTTCCTCTGGGCTTTGATGATATAAATTTGACCGTTTCATGTTCAAAATATGAATCTTATAAATGAAAACAATTTCTTTTTTTGACTATAGAGGACTTTAGGGTCTGATAGCTAGGTCTAAAGAATCACAGATCTAAATGCTACTAAAAATAGAGAGATGAGAGAGAGAGTTAAGTACTGTGCTCAAACTCTGTTTGTCAAGGCTGTCACTTCAAATGCTGATAACTTGGATTAGCAAGTCAGCAAGATTTTAGTATGATCTTTGCTTGATAAGCCGTTTTAAGCACATTCTGTTATTCTCAATTAAAAGTTCAATCATTTTTCCAAATGGTTTCTGGGCATAAAATTACCTATGCAACAACCTACAAGGAAAAATAGCTTTTTGCCTTTGAATCAATGATCTTTCATGCATATTCATAGAAATGTGCAGCTGATATGGTTGAACATCTTACCTATAATTGCTAATTTGTTTTTATTCTAGTTTATTCATTCAACATGAACAAAAAATGTTTTCAAACATATCACCCAGTGTCAAATGAAATAACAATAAAAATGCTTTTTATGTTGAATTTAAAATTCAAAGTTGACTTATTCATTACCCAAGAAAACATGTCACAAACTCCAGAGCATAATCATTTCATTCAATTCTGCTTTCTAGACTCCATGGAAGCAAGTTCAAAAGCTAATTTTCAAACACATTTCATGAATATACATTACATTATTCTTAGATAAATGAAGAATTCTATAACAATCATCATAAATTATTTATTATGGTTGCCATTTATCACCATGACAACAGTGGATGACTTTATATTATTATTAATCGGAACAAAACATAAAAGTTATTGATTAAGCACATAAGGCCTAGATAGAGAGATTGGTCAAATTTGTTTTAATTAGAATTTGTATTGAAAAAAAGGAAAAAGACCAATATTGCCAGGCTGAACAAGCTCAACAAATAAAATATTATAATGGCAGAAATAAAGCTCAAAATTTAAATATTCTTTACAGTTTTTGATTGCCGTTCCAAACTGCAGGAGTCTGACCAGAGAAGCTAGAGAACTGATTGAATTTCTCCATTTTTATCTGTTACTGAATTCCTAGCCTGCGTAGCAGCACTTTTGGGGTGGGGGTCCCCTCCCCTCCCTCCCTCATCCCCAATCCCCCCCCCCCAAAGCGCCGCTACGCAGGCTACTGAATTCCATGTGCCAGTTTTTTCTTTTGTATTTATTACTTTGTAGTTACTCTAGCTAATTGAAGACATGTTGAAATATTTAGATATCAGATTTATGGTGGCCAGAATACAACAAAAACAAAAGTTGTGTTCAGACTGTGTATTTTGCCATTCACATTCATATTTAATTTTCCTGGTGACATTCAAAATGTATTTTTTGACAATGGAAATTTATTTCTTGTTTTGACAAAGTTTTTCTTTTATGATATGGCTATAATTCTATCTTAATAACAATTTGATGATGTTATAATCATAAATATGTACAAAGGTATGAAGTTGAATAAAAGACAAGTTTAAATATACCTATCTAAAAGTCTGACTTTTGGAATGCTACTTTCAAAATGTATAAATTTGTTTGATTAAGTTAAACACAGGCATTAATTATGGTCCTATACACAGTAAAAAGGAACAAAATTCTGTTTACAGAAGAAAAAATAAGAAAGGAAGAATAAAAGAAGTAGTATTTAAAAAACAAAGAAAAATATCTTGTAATTCAAAAGATTAAAAATTATTGTGAATTGGGTGCTGACATGATTTTAACTTTTAATGACCAGAAACCCTAAACAGTGTGCTAGGTTAATTAATTGGTCTAGACATTGGTTAAATATCTCCCATAGAGGGTCACACCCTGAGTAAATTCAAATCCCTTTTTGTCTATTAAATTAAGTGATGCTGTTGGTCAATATATACATAATTATACAAGCCCTTCAGATCAGATAGGATCACAAAAGATACATCTGATCAATAAAAAGTCTGGAGAATGGTTCAAACAAAGTAAATCACTTCCTGTGTGCTGATATACCTAAAACCGAGGTGATCAATAAAGGTAAAAAATTCTTTTGAATCCTTGCTTGAGAAAACAAGTTCATGTAATGTTTAAATAAGATAAGTTCAATATTAAGATGAAAAAAAAATTTCCTGCATTAATTTGGTGGCTTTAATGAAGATAAATAAAAGTACCAGACATTTAATTGGATGTAAGAAAATTTTGTCATTTAACTTAGGTTGATAGATTATAAGATGATATAAAATAAACTTTTAGGTTCATATTAGGTGAAAAGTGTTCATACTAGCAATCATTTTGGAGGAAAGTGTCTTAATAATGGCTGTAGAAGAATGTTAAATAATGGCCATGAAAATCTGGGGGCTCATGTCACTATTAGAGAGGAATAATATCAGACAATGAGAGAAACATAATATATACCATATGAATTGTCATCCTTACTCCTCTCCCCTCAATTTGAGAAATAATTTATTTAGAGATTCAAATTTGATACCCTAGTAAATAACATGTTAGTGCAGTGGTTAATCAACAGTAAAGCATGGTCCACACAAACATAATTATAATCATAGAAACGAAGGAACATAAATCTCAGTTGGGCATTGCTCATTAGGGAGCGTTCACAAAAACTTGTTGGGGGGGATTGATAAGAAACTATTCTCTATTGAAAAAATTTGGAGCACCCCTCTTCATTCAAAAATTTCAGGAACCCCCTTTTAGGACCTCCATAATTTTTGGCTAATTTCATGTTACATTTTAGGTACCCCCTTGAGAGTAATAATATTTTTCAGTCACCCCCCCAATACATGTCCTCCAATTTTTGGGGGACCCCCAATTTCTCATCAGCCCCCCCCCAACAAGTTTTTGTGAATGCTCCCTTAGCAGAAATTGTTTTTCACATTGGTTTGATAAGAGCTGCAGTGTTTTGACACTCTGGTAAATGAGGCCTGAGACTAAATCTATTCTAAATCAAAGGCTCTTTTACTTATAACATATACCTTTGAGTTCACCTATTGTAATCAAGAATTGTAATCAAGATATTACAGGAAAACTCATACTGTGAGGTATTTTTATTTTTACCAGCTATTAAATATTTTCTAGACTAGTGCCAGGGAAAAGCTATCACCTCATTTAATCTGTACTTTCTTAGTTTAGAATATTACAAAAAATAAAATAAATAAATGAAATAAATGTCATTGACATTGAAACGTCAGAAATTTATTGCGTTAGATTTTAAAATTAAATCGAAAAATAAAGCTACCCTTATCAAAATAAAATAAAATTAAGAATAAAAAATAAAAAACAATTATGCATAGTATTAAATTACTCCAAGGAAATCTTTACCTTGTAATAAAAATATTTATATCTTTCTAACATTAACTATAAATGTTTATTCTTAATGTTCCATGCCCTGTTAGTCTGATTTGTTAAATTAGATGGCTTAAATAACATTTTGGTTGCATATTCATTCAGCTTTTAACAGGTGCTATTAAGTGCTTCATATATTGCTGAAACAACTTAAGTATGGGACTAATAGTAGTATATGGAATGTTACTAAGTGTTTTCTCATAATATTTTCATTCACCATGGAAAAAGCTTCAAAATCCAGTGTTTTTGTATTTTGTTCAATATTTCTTCTCCTGATATATTATATTTAGGTATGACAAGTATACTGACTACAACTTTTAGACTGATTAAACATCTATAGCAGTGGAGAGCTTAAAGCCATTTCTCGAAAATCAAATGCATTTTAAATCAACCTTTTCCATTAAAAAGTAAAAAAAAAAAAGAAAGAAAGAAATTAAATTTCTGCTATTTTACAGTTGTCTTAAAAATCATAAACTCTTTTTACAGCACGATGCACAAAAGTATGACCACTTTTAATGTATTTGCATACTTTTATGCATGGGATTTTGTATGTTAAACTGACAAATTTAGATGAGAAGCTGTCTGGTTTTACCAAATATGGCAAGTAATAGCTCATTTTTCAGCAAAATCCCGTGCATAAAAGTATGCAAATACATTAAAAGTGGTCATACTTTTGTACATTGCATTGTAATTATAGTTGTAAGTTTACCACTAACAACGTTAGTATTTACAGTAATTTTTGGCAATACAGGCCTTATGAAGTAAATTATACAAGACATTACTATTGATCTGTATTTCTTATGATATTCTGATAAAATGCAAATTTGAACATCTCAAGTCTTTTGTCACTTATATAATTCAACTTTTTTTTTTGGTAAGAGGCTTGAGGGCTTTTTGAATATGCAGTTTAAATTAGCTTAAAATGCAATCAAAATACACAAAGAGCAAACCAATTTCGGGATTAAAATCTAGCTGTAGAATATTGCCCACATTCATTAAAATATATTAATCTTTATAATCTGTCTGCAAACAGACAAGCCTTTCAAGAAATCTGTGCATTTAGAAATGTTTAACCAAACTGACACGTGTCTATCAAGGTCATTTCAATTTTACTACTAGGTTTTTGGAATGTGGATTGAAATAATGTAAAGGTCCATACACACTAAGGGTTTTGCTCCAGGGGCAGGCTCCCGGGTCATTTTGCACAACTGGTACATACAAGAGAGCATGCTGCAGGAGCTTGCTGCATAGTGTGGTCCAGTTTAATAATATCAGGGAGCGTGAGCTGGGGGAAAAATTCTGCTCCCGCCACAACCTTTTTTTACATGAAATCTTTGGTAAACACAAATGAGCAAAACAACCCTGGAGCCTGCTCCCAGAGCAAGACCCTTAGTGTGTATAGGCCTTAAAGAATCTGAAAATACTGTATCTGCATAGAACCAAAGTAATATAGAAGAATAGGCTAGTGAAAACAATCTATTATACATTAATTTCTCTTTTGTAAAACACATTATCTCTGAAACCAAAAATCATTAGACAAAATAGTTCATATTATAAACAAAATTATTGCACGTGAAAGAGATAACTCGTACTTTCTCCTTAAATGTTCGAATTCTGTCGGATTTTCATTCGTTAAAGTACGTTTACATTTCTCACGATTTTTTGCCTTAGGAGTTCCATTATACCAGAAGATGTTTATGGATTAAGAGCAGATTCTTACAAGTTCCAAATGTAAAAAGTGATGCGTAACAAAAGCATTGATATAATCGAGGAAAAGCCGGTAGAAGATGCTTGTTTGAATATGATAAAGTAGTGAATTTTTCATGTGTTTTGGCCGGTCATAGCGATAAAGAGTTTTTCCTCTGGGATCGGATTAATTTTAATCGAATTCAAACTAAATACCGTAAAAAGATAAAACAAAACAGACCCCGATGGAAAAAGCAGCAAAATAAATGAAGACTACCTTTAATAGGAATACCGAGGGGGATTTTTTACATAAAACAAACAATTTCTTCCGCATCTCGAATAAGGGAACTAATTAATTTGATTTGGTTTCAAAATTTCATGAGACGTTGAAAACAATTTGAAACTCGAAATCATAAATCAAATCGTTTGAAACGAGAACTTCGGAGGTCGTTGGAAGGAAAATGAGAAAATATCATAAAGCTTGAATTATCCTGACCTTGGATCGATGCGAGAAGCATTTTCTTGCACAAACACTCGACGAGAACAGAGCTATCAACGACAAACCTGACATCACCGAGTAAACGACGCTAATATAAGCTATACGGTCACCGATGAAGACGGCAAAACGGAAGGGATGGGTTCCCAATATCCTTCTGCGGTTTCGACTAAGACAACAGGAATATAAAAAGTGTCAAAAACCTAGGAACAATGGTTATCTAAATTTTGGGAATCGAAAGAAAGTTACGAATAATTATGCAATGTTTTTATTTCCAAGGCCACTTCACGAGAACGTATTCCATTGAAGATGACGTGTGACTTAGTATTTTACGAGGCAAACGTAAAATTAGGATTTCCTTGTTCAATTAGATTCTATAATCGGCCAAAACGAAGTTTCAAAAACTATCATTTCGACATGACAGCCAAACAGTTGGACTAAAGGAAAATTTTCAGACAGCAACATCAATAAAGTTTGGATAACAAGATGGATAGCTCTTCTAATATTTACGTTCAAAACTTGCAAGGGATTTACCGATACAAACTTACATTTTTGGCGCTGGGTGAATCGCACGAGAAACGTCTCGTAGTCACGATCATTCATTGTCTCAAATTCTTTCCGGAAGCTCTTCTAGTGCCAATGTGAAATTCAATGTCAGGAACCCATTTCAAGACCCGCTCCGTGGCACTCAAATGGATTCCCTGCTTATGGCTCCAGTGTGTTCTCTTGTAATGTCACTGTCACCACTCGCACTGTGCAGTTATTGACATTGGAATCGAACAGTCAAATAAATTTCAGTGATGGCATAATAAACAGGTTCACGGACGAATCAAAACACCGTTACCGTTCCAGGGAGCTAGATCGGAGCTCTCGTGAAAAGTTGTCGAAAGTTACCGCGCAGACCGCGAAATTGACATCAACTCAACATGATACCGGTTGTGTAGGACTATGCCAGGTGTTAAAATTAAAAACATAGTTAATCACTAACTGATTGTTTTGTATACATGGTTACCGAGTCACGACATCCTTTATAATCAGGGATTTTTTAGTTAAAAAAAAAAAGACCCTTCAATTAAAGATTTTCTTTTGTATACATTAAAGACCTAAAGTGACAAGAATAAAATATCACTATACATAACTGAAAATCACTTATCTGGTCGATTAACAGATCCATGAATAATCAAATTATAGCGTTGGGAATTTCATCTTGAATCAATATTTTCCCGGCGTATATTTCAATATACGCCGGGAAAAATTGACAAATCTAACCGTAAATCTTTTAAAACTTTTTAAAAGTAACTATGGCTTTCTTACGTCCATTTTCACGGGCCTAAAATCCCCGTGGGTCGCAATCTTTTCATGGTCTTTTAGTTGAGTATTTACAAATAATTTTTGTTCGCTGTTCCGGTTTGAGTAGGTTTATAATATAGAAATATTCATTCCAGATTAGAAAAGGGACAAAAATATTTTGATTTTGGAGGCATATAATTTATAAAAGGCTTAATTAAATTCGAGTGCTATTATGCTCAAGTCGTACCGGGAAGAACATGCGAAGCAACGAAGTATTTTCATACAAGTAAAATGCATTCTGTAAAAAAAATTCACATTAACCATTGTAAAGCGCCTTTGATTATATCCACATAGAAAAGGCGCTATATAAATCATAAATCATTATCAATCATTATCATTAAGTAACAGCGCACAATGATCTGAGCTCCGCGTTTCTTTTATTCCATTCCTGAATTTCTAACAGATTAACCGAAGTGTCAAACAAATATTTTTTTTAAAAAGTTCTAGAGAAGCCTGTTTCTTGTTAAGAATTTTCAAGTCGATATACAAACTTCTGTCTACCTACTGAATTATCTAGGGTAACAACAAAGACTTCCAAAAAAAAAATTGTTTGTTTTTGATTTGCCTATGGCACTAGACTATACCACAGACGGCAGACAAAAAAATCCCAACGTTTGCCAGTCTTCCTGTGTACAGTAGTATTTTGACTCGGGTGCTCGTTGTCACAAAGAACAGACATTAAAATAACGATTATCCGTCTTTAATCTTTTGTTCAGCAAACACCGAGGAAAATTCCTTGGGAATAACTCGCCACATGGAGTTAAAATTTAAGTAAACATTTGAATGATATCTTTGAGCTCAGCTGGGTCGTTACTGTAATGCCTTCATTTTTGATCTTTAAAACGTCCCACGTCTCAACAGCGCATGTAATTAGTCACGGAAAACTACACAACACGTCAGGTTTATTAAAGAAAACTAAATAATACAATGGAAAACAAAAGAGAGGTATTGATAAAGAGCTTAGCTTGGGCAACACACATCTATTCCTGAATAACCCAATCGCTAGGGTTTAGGAAGGCATCGCTGGTAGATACTGTCAGTGGATAACTAGATTTACCTTCTTTGCTGCCTTTAGCTTGGATTGTCTTGTGTTTTTCCTGTCCAGAAAATGACCTCGCTCTTCTTACTTTTACCCCACCAAACAGCTTGCCTTTTAGACCTGAGAAAAATACTTCAAGTGAGTTCCTGAATATTTACCGGTGTTATAGGAACAGTTGAACTCTTCCTAAACAATTATGAAAACCTGAAATAATTTTTTGTTACCAGAGCGCTTGTGAGAATGGGACGTCTGAGTAGGAGAAGCTGTTGCCGTGCTCATGTTTACGGTCCGTAAACACGGCGTTACAATATCTAAGCTTTTGACTCGAGGCTCAAACGTTTGAGGTTAATCAATGATTCGTAAACGATGGAAGTTTTAGCATGGCTTAGGAAGAATCTCAGCGCCACGCGCAACAGTTTGCTTGTTCGTTAACTGGAATACAGTTGAGCTGCGATTGGCCTCGAGTGATCGTGACGCTCCGAAACGCTCTGATTGGAGCGTTTAAGTTAGGAGTCCGAGGTCAAGACAGCATTTGATATCGCTGTAATTACCCAACACACCTATCAAGAACTGACCAATTGTTTATAGACAAGAAAACGTCTGCATGCATGGTTTATTTCATTCAATTTGATCAACAAAATCTTCGAGTTGGAATTAAACAGATTTGAATTGGATGTGATCACACTAGAAGGAACGACAAACGACTGTTATCTTTAATAGAGCAAAAAAAAAAAAAAAAACAAGGAAAAACATTGGAGTAACTTCGCCGCACCTACGGCTGTCATATAACAGGATGTCTATGAGTGTTCTGTTATACAACAAGTTCTGTTCTTTACTCTTCGTAAACTCGCGACTGGATTGCGTTCTTAATTCAGAAGCAGTGTTTAATCGCATTATGAAGTTGTTTAAACACCTCCAGAGAACGCGCAAGGCTCGCGTTCTAAACACTGTGCGCTTTGTAACGAGGAGCGTAATATCTCTACGCGACAGGACGACGCACTTCAATACGCTCTACTTTTATAGCGCTTTTTTAACCTATCTTCAGTGATATAACTAATCCCAAGGTCACGGAGATATCTGACAGACCGTCAAATTTCAAATTTGACTTCTAAACGTATTCTTTGTTGACCTCATACTGATTTCCTCTGCCCCTTGAAGTGGTAGTGCGCGCGCACCGTTAGCGCGCATTTTGATGTTTTTAAAGTAAACACTTCAAAACGCGCAAAGTTGGAGAACTTCCATTAGGCAAACATTCTTTTTGTTTTGGCTAATGAGCTACGAGTATGATTGACAGACATAACCATTTCTGTCATTTTTCTTTCGACTTCCTTAAAAAACAAAGTTCCCCGAAGCAGTTCTAACTTCCGCCCCCAGAATGTTGACTGTTTGACGCTTAACTACTGCGCAGATAAAACATTTTATAGATAACAGATAAAAACATAAGAAATGCGCCAACTCTTTTCGAACATCTCTAGGGATAATTTGTCTACGAATTACGGAAGCTTCCATGGGAAGTTTGTTTTTCGACTTAACATAGGTTTAGACGATTTAACGCAAAGAAAAATAAACTGATTTGAAGAAGAACACCCAGGAAGAGAGATAAACACAATAAGGTGGGGTTGTTGGTTTATAGTGTACTGATATGATTAAGTAACTCTTATGCAGTAAAACAAGCCGGTTTCGATCCTTGTGATCAAATGATATTGCAAGCGCATCGCTCCAAAGGTAGCCCAGGTCTCTGTTTTACTCCGCCTAGTCAACTATTGCGTCACCATCGTGCTCTCCCAGGTATCCGCGTGTATTCCACGCACGCTAAGCATTGTCGTCTTCTGCAGTACATGTGTAGTCTTTGAATAACCTACAGCCGCCTCCCTGCCCCTTCGGGGAAGGAACGGGAAAGGGCGTTGGATACACAGGCCAGTAGGCATGGAGATTTATAAATATTCGATTTTCTAAAGAAAATAAATATATACGAAGGAACAGTCACTGAAAGTATTTTCCAAGTAGAAAAAATGCATATATGGTAAAAACTCCTCGAATGGCGTAGAAATTGGGATAGTTATTAGCCAACGTAAATAATGCGCATTGTATTATAATTGCATCATTAGTCGGGTTGGTATAAGAGTATTTACTGGGGTGTCCATGTCCATTACTATAAAAGCACGAGATAAGGTATTTGCTTAGGTAAAAAGCAGATAACACAGATACAGCAAAGAAGCAGCAAAGATACAGCAAAGAAGCTGTTAGTCAAAATCGATCAACACTCACTCTATAGTGTACAGAGCTCTATCCTTAACGAAAAGAATTCAAATAATTTATATAGCTTTTAGATCTTTTAGAGCTGATTTTCCTAATGGATCCTGTGTGAGCTATTCACCATCTGGAAATTCGACAAAAATATCACGATAAGCTCGTAGAATCTTCGCGAAAAAGCTGGCTGGAGTCACTGATAAGAAATAATGAAAGAAACGAAAAATATCATCTCATATCTCATAAAAAGGCTTACGTCACTGATTCATCTCCCCATGCAAGGGGATCCGTTATGATGTGTAGTGGATTCCGAGTCCCAAGTATTGCTGGATTCTGGATTCCAAGTAGCGGATTAAGAATCGCAAGTATTTCTCGATTCCAAGTCCCAAGTATTGCTGGATATGGGATTCCAAATAATGGAATCCGGATCGCAATTATTGCTGGATTCTGAATTTCAAGTAGTGGGATTCCGAATCCCAAGTATTGCTGGATTCCGCATTCCAAATCATGGATTCCGGATTCCAAATTGTTCTTGATTCTAAGTCTTGAATTCCAGATTTCCACGGGGCGATTCATCACTCATCGCGCGAACTAAAACAGCACAATAAATTCCAGCAGGTATATATATATATATATATATATGTATATAAACTACGCATTCATGCCATCTGGTCATGCAACTTCTAAACCCTTATAGTGCGGAAAACTAGGAATAAGTCAAGGGATTAGCTCGAGAAATCGGGGAGAGATTAATGATGTAGTATAGAGCGCGGTAAGGCCTGTAAGACGCGGTTAGAGTAGTTTGAACACGTGATGAAAAGAAAAGCGCGCGGGCGCTTCGTTATCACAGTATTGCAAGATAAACGTTCTCATGCATTACGTTACGACAAGAATAATAACTGTCAAATTAAGACTAGAATCAGTGGACGCTATTTTAAAATCTGTTGGTCTGTCTGAAGGTCTTTCGTTTGAACCGGTAAAAATTTAAGGGTTAGTAGAGCATACCTACCCAACAGAAGTGCTTGAGTCAGGCACTTTTAGATGAAGAAATAAAAAGCATCAATTGTACTGAGCAATCAGTGGTATCACTCAGTCCTGTCAGTAACGGACTCCATAAATCACTCAGCGAAAACAGCTTTCATGGAAGTCTTTCAAAGGTTGCAAAGGTTAATTAAATTCACTTAGGGTGGTATTACAACTAAGGAATCAAAAGTGATGTCTTGTAAGGGGGGGGGGGGGTCATTAAGTTGCAGAGGTGTGGGGCTGAAGGAACGACTGAAGTCTTAGAGGTTGTGGGAGGTTATGGATTCTTACTCTCAGCGGAGGGGGAGTTATAAAATGTTGGTACCCAAGGCCCAAAATTTTGCCGTTCCGCCCCCAACGCCATAATAAATGAAAACCGTCTTACTCTTAATAGCTAAGAAGTCTTCCTCGAGGAAGTGGTGGGGGAGGGGGGAATGGGGGACGGGAAAGGGGGGATACTTCTTTCCCATGGCATGTGAACGCAATTTGTCATTTTCTATCTACGGAAAAAGAAAAGAAATCAAAAGTCGACAAAAGTTGAGACTTCTACCGTAGGCAGCCCAGTAAACAAAAACTTTTCCGAGACTCGCTAAGGGATCGGTCATTTTTTATGGCCTGGGGGTGGGGGTGGGGGGGGAGGATTTTGGGGGTTCACAAGCTTTTGCAACGAGCGGAGCATCAGTAAAAAACGACAGGCAGTAAGGGGGGGACCACATGCATTTGTCAGTAAATTTCTTTGAAAATGAGGGGGGATCACTTTAGTCCCATAGTGCCTCGGGGGGATCAGATAGTTTTTATGGTGTCACATCAAAAATCCTCCACCCACCCACCCGTAATAAATAACAGGCTGTCAAGCGGTAGGGTGGCTCAAAAAATAGGAAAATAGGAATTTCAGGGTGGAAAAAAAAAAAAAGGAAAGAAAGGAAACTTTTGCTTAAAAAATAGGGGAAAATAGGAAAATCTAGCATTCCTTCTTGTACAATGATAGGTTACCTACACCTTAAAACGCTACTGTTTCATCTTCCTTAGTCTCTAAACGGCATTATAAAAACAAAAACCAATATGCCAATATTGAAATCTGTATATCGAAATATCTATCATCCAATATTATTCAAATTCCAATTCATAATCCTAGTGCTATTCATGAAGGACACAAATGGTATGTTTGTGGGTAACAAAATTACCAGACATCATCTAATATGATCATGAAATATAGTAAAGTAACTAATGATACCTCAAATCATTAC
Organism: Stichodactyla helianthus; assembly: GCA_015163945.2. Lineage (NCBI taxonomy): Eukaryota > Metazoa > Cnidaria > Anthozoa > Actiniaria > Stichodactylidae > Stichodactyla > Stichodactyla helianthus. The sequence continues at coordinate 1,748 of WUAP02146122.1, read as the reverse complement.
AGTGATAGATACAGAAGGCCTAACGAAGGTCCATTCTTCTTACTAATAGGTAAGATGATGTTGTAATTTGGTATTTTTCTGGGGGGTCTGGGGGCACATTCCTCCAGGGAAAATTTTGAAATTTCAGGTTAACAAGATTGCCAGAAATGCATCAAAATGTGGTGCAAAATCACTTAAAATTTGTTCTATTTCAAGTGTCAAAAGCTCAAAAAATAGGAAAAATAGGAGGTTTTGGCCAAAAAATAGGAGAAAATAGGAACTTGACACCCTGAAATAATGACCGGTCCCTAAGAGCCAAACAAACTTCACATGCCAGTAAGTGAATTTATACTGGTTCAAGGCTGCTTTAATGCTATCATTACGATTCAAGGCATCATTCAACGCATAGGTCGTGATGAAACTACTCTCTCCATAACTGCAAGGCCAGGCGCGCTCTAGACTAAACCGCATGGGTGCGTGAAATTCCATTGTTACGACGACAACAACTCGTCAGACGTTGATATCATAATTATAATAGTAATAAAATCAACAAGATTCCAGGTCTGAGTAGAGTAAATTAAAAGCCAAACATGGCTGCTGTGTCTCATTCTAAGGTACGCAGCTTAATAGGTGGAATGAATTTTAACTGCTGTAACATCCATATGAAAAATGCTGTTGTCTAACCCATAAGAAAAATTATTCTGGTTATGAAACGCAAATTAGTTGCGATGGATGGGACAACGTTACACCCACAATAAGACAACGTTAATACACCGACGATGAGACGTTACACCCACGATAAGATAACGTTGATACACCACCGATGAAACAACGTTACACTGACGATGAGACGTTACACCCATGATAAGATAACGTTGATACACCAACGATGAAACAACGTTACACTGACGATGAGACAACGTTGCACCAATGAGACAACATTACATCAACAAAACGACAGTACGAAAAACCTTACATTAATGATTACTACGTAAGACAGCACAACGTAAATTGATAAAGCAACGTTACATCATTCAAGGGACAACGTTACAACCAACTTTACACAGTGTTGCGAAATTTAGCCACCTTTGAGAAAATTTGTTTCACAAGAAGACAATCAATCATCGCGTCACGATAATGATGTTGACTGTCATGCTGGTTGCTAACTGCACAGTGATACTGGATCAATAGCTTTTTACAAATCAGCAAGCAGTACTACCCCTTTCAGTATACACCTTGATAATTCTTGAAAAAATGATGTTCCAGTAAACAATTATGCAAATGAGAAAAAAACTTAAAAAATTCCATACAAAATGTACCTGAGCTAATCAAAATATTATTAGTAATATATAAAGTATGAGCTGGAGACCTTTATGGACATTTTACGACCATAAAGGTTGATCGCGAATACTTTATATCACTTAGGAAATGTCTAGGACTATATTTTCATGTTATACTGATTTTTAAAATGAATTAAGTAACTTTTGCCGAGAAATTCCAAGTTAAAGTTGAATGCAAATGAGGACATTCTTTATCCGATGTAAAGATTGCATAACTTATAAAAGATTCTCAGGTTAAACTAGAAAACAGTAGCATTTCAATACTAACAAATTATTATTAAATATAATAATATAATAAAGTAGAGACTAGTAGTGAAAACTAGTTTAGACTGCGTCGGTGTCTTGAATAAAACAGTTGATAGATATGATAATCTTGAACACCGTATGAAATGGTGGTTGTTTAAACTGACGTTTCGGACGTTAGTCCTT
>WUAP02146100.1:0-11501 GCA_015163945.2 Stichodactyla helianthus | reverse complement strand
TCTTTTCAAATATTGTATTTTCATTTGTGTTTGATTAAAATTTAAAATGTCACGCAATACCTGATAAACTCTCATTTCGTGAGTACCTAAGTATCAACAGTGAAGACAAGATTATCAATATCATGCCGTTCAAACTCCTTCTCTTGAATCAAAGGCCCATAAGAATCTGGTATACTTACTGTAAGGTTGAGAGAAAGAATTTTCCCCATGCTGGCCTTGTAGTTTATAACTGAGTTCTATACATGAATAAATCAGTTTACTGTCAGTGGTCGATATTTAGACCAAGTAAGGCTCGGATACACGATGCGTCGTTGCCTGCAACGAGGAAATCGCACCGTGTGTTTACCCGTGCAGCTGTCACGCGCGACGTCGCCGGCGATGTCGCGCGCAACCGTGCGATTTCCCCGTTTGCAAGTAACGTCACAGGGAACGTCATGTGTCCGAGCCTGTATTATTCATTTAGATTTTTTATTACCTGTTGACTGCGGGCTGTCCTCATCGTCCTGTTCATCTCGAAGGAGTTTCAGATCTAGCAAAAAGAAATAAATTCGTGCTGTAAGTCATGTACCACCGTACGTTTCCTACTCATACGAAAACTGCTCTAGTCTCACCTGTGTGTTTCGTCTTGCCTCCAGTTGGTTCATCTACTGACTCGTCATCTTCTTCACTACTGCTCTCGTTTCCGCTACTGCTTTCGTTTTCGCTGTTGCTGCTCGACACAGACCCCTCGCTACCGCTGTCTTCACGCGTCTCGCTCACCACATCGCCTGGTTCGTCCCCAGGTGCCTGGTACAGCAAGCTGGCGCTATTAAGGGCACTTGTTTGGGAATTCAAAGCGCTTGTGTGTCGGAGCCCCGGAGAAGGAACGCTAGACTGAACAGCTGGGATGCTAAGCTTAGAATTCAACGAACCAGTATTCAGTTTGGACTTCGTTCCTGTTTGAGATTCCGGAATTTGCTCAGCCGATTCTGATTGGTGGGTACTTGGGAAGTCTTGTTCTGTTTCAACAGCTTCCTGGGAGGGCTTTATCTCATCTAACGGCCCCGTTAGAGATGTTATCACAGAGACTTTAGGATGACCACTTATCGCGTTTCCAGCGATCTTAATCTTGATCCCTGGTTTCTTCATCTCGATTGGTTTACTTGGTACAGGTGCAGCCTGAGTGTCTGGGGATGCAACGGCTTGCACAGCGCTTGGGTCGACTGTTTCCGCAACAGAAACAACGTTTTCTTCTTTGACTTTCGATTGCCTTGGCATTCTTGGTTTCTGCATCTTCTTTGCTCTGGCTGCTGCTGCATTAGCTTGGTGAATTTTCTCTGAAAATGATCATTTGCACATTACTCTTAAAAAACTTCGGTTTTCATCTGGTTAAACTGATTCCGAAACTAATTTTGCAAGGACACTGCGCGTGTACGCCTTACGTTGGATGGATGCGTATGAGGAATGGATTCAGTCTAATCTTACCGAACTCTTCCTTTGTTCTGTTTCTGTGTAGATAGATCCAGACCTTTCTGTTGCTGTCGTATTTAACACAGGGATCTTTCTCGTAGTGGAGACGATCAAGAGCACCGCTCACTACAGTGTGGATCTGTTAAAGCCAATCAACAGAGGTAAATATGAAAGAAACCAAAGGATGGAAGAAAAAAATGCAAGAAAGGAGAAAAGAAAAGGTAAACATTGGTAGAACGTGTGCCAAGACAAGTAGGAATAGTATGAATACTAAAGAACTATGAATTACTTCTTAATTTAACATTCATTTTAATCCGATGGCAAGGAGCGCCTTACCTGAGCCTCTGTCGCATCTTTGTTCAGGAATTGAGAATCTTTTAAAAGCTCGCAAACCTAGAATTGTAAACAAACAAAAGTTAAAACAGCATGCGTGACAGGCAAGCATAGTTATGATGGCTGTTGAAGTGGGACGCGTGACGGGCAGGCACAGTGATGATAGGTGTTGAAGTGGGACGCGTGACATGCAGGCACAGTGATGATAGGTGTTGAAGTGGAACGCGTGACATGCAGGCACAGAGAGTGGGTGTTGTTACTCAATGGAACTCACTTCTGCTCTGGTTCCTTCTCCGTTAGGTAGTCTCGCTGCTGCATCTCTCACGAGCGTCAGGATGGTAACAAACGGTGGACGATTGGAAACTAGAAGAGAATGTTCTCTCGCTTTATTCAAGTTGGTCTCTTTAGAAAATACTCCCTGCAACAAGAAGAGAAAAAAGATTAGTGTATACCTTAACGTTCGGAACACCTGTGAAACCAATTCACAGCGCAAGATTACTGTTCGTCCAATCAGAATGCGAGAACACAGCATTGTCACGGTTACGGTACGGCACATCCATGGCGCAAGTAATACGAAATATAATCTCTACAGATGATAAAGGGTGTTATAAACTAGGCCTTACTTTAACAGGTCCAACGACGGACTCGAATCCGTGCATGTAATAAGAATAAGCTTTGTGTGGGTTCATGTAGCGCTTGAGTTCCTGTTCTCTGAACAGATCTTGTTCGGTGCTTGTGCTGGGTCTTACGACGTAATCAGTCTTCCTAAAAACCATGAAGAAATGTCAGCCATTAGGCACGTTTCTGATACCATCTTTCCATGTACCAAATCTATTAAGAGTTTTTGAGTTCCTGGCAAATTGCATTGCTTTTCACGTTACTTTTGACCACCGAGGCACAAAGTTTTGTCTCCAACGTGGGAAGCTCCAAACGAGTTTCATTGCGAACCGCGGAAATTTAGCATTAGCAAACAAAGAATTTGTAGTACAAAACAAGGCAGTGCTCTTTCTTGTTTTCTTACACTGTCTTTCTAACACAATGCGCAACGGAAGAGCCGCTCACGGGAAGTGATCATGGCGGTTGTAAAAATATGCGCTTCATTTAAATTTTCATCGTGTCTTCGAACTTTAACATGAAGCAAGTTCAAAGTTTGCCAAGGATGTTGTCTTTGAACTTAAGTTTCGCTGTAACACATCTCAAATGTCACCGTTAAGCAAAGAAATAATACTCAAGAGAATGACGGCGTCTGGAATGGAATAACACTACTCTAAAAGAAGTCTGCTGTAACGTACACTCGGGCTTCAGGAGCGTTTACTGTGCTTCCTCCTTCCGCGGTGGCCTGAAGAAAAAGAGATTTTAAAAAAATTTAAGATATTCAACGTTTTTTTTGAAGGCACTTTTCAGTTGAATGCTGATTTATGTGCATTTGTACCTTTTTGATGGAGAGTTGGTCTTTCACTTTCAGCCATTCTTGACACAACTGAGAGAGTTCCTCATCAGAATCCCGAAAAGCACCTGAGAAAATTCCAGAAAAAATATAAATTGCATAGTCCTACATTTGTACCAGGGTTCACACTACTAGAAGATTATAAAATTCCAGGTGTTTTCCAGGAGTTTTCCAGGGTATAAATATAAAAATTCCAGGGCCCTTAACTTTGCAATTTCATGTCCAACAATTCAACAATTTTTATTTTTATGTGGTTAAATGAAATTTAGGCAAAGTTAAACTCGATCTGGGTAGCTATGCATGGGCGTCGCCGACTTGCTGGGCCAATACGTAGGTCACACGCTATTATCATAATGATCACACGCTATTTTGTGATCTCGCTTGCATTATCTTTGCTCCACAGGCATGCAACGCTATCGATGTTCGAAACGTCACCTAACGCTATATATGGCAAATCGGTCAACGCGATCACACGCTCATCACGTGATCATGCTAGCATGACCTCTGGCCAACAGTCGCTTGCTTTACAATATCGCTATCACTAGCTAGCAAGCACTACGCAAGGCTATTCTATGATATTCCTGCCCTCCCTTCCCTAAGGTAGGTATAGGTAAGTATTCCACTGACTTTATTGTCAGTGTGACAGGTGCACGGTGGGTTGTGACAGGGTTGCCATGGTTACCACTATTTATGTGCCCGACAACTCTCTTCCCACTGAACAAGCACCTAACACCAAGCTCATTTACTAGTGATGAGTTTAACAAATAATTAACCTAATACTAATAGAAAATTCAAGGAGTTTTCCAAGAGTTGGTGTCAAAATTAAAATTTTCCAGGAGTTTTCCAGGGCCCTGGAAGAAATTTTCAAAATTCAAGGAGTTTTCCAGGAATTCCAGGAACAGTGCGAACCCTGTTGTACAACATGAACATGTGCCAAAAGAAACGAAAAGAATATACATACACATACCAATCCATTTCCATTGCTGGGGTCGTTCTTTAAAATCAACCAATGGAACAAAAGTTGATGGTGTGACTAGGATAAGTAACATGATCATGAGATCTTGGAAAAATATGCTTTAGCGATGATTTTAAAATATTTGTTAGTGTATCTTGTGTGTATTCTCAGTCATGCTGATTACTGAAAAAGTAATAAGTAGCTAGCAAAAAAGCAGGTAATAAGGCAAGCAAGCAAGCAGGCAAGCAGGCAGGCAAGCAAGCAAGCAAGCAAGCAAGCAAGCAGGCAAGCAGGCAAGCAGGCAAGCAAGAAAACAAGCTGGGAAGAACCAGAAATACTTAATATGAGGATTCTTTCATTTTCCTTTGTGTTTTTTCTTTCTTAACTTCCAAAATACCTCCAGAACTCCCAGATATATACATCAGTGAAGAATAAACTAGCTTGACCCAATCTGACTGCTCTTGACTCCAGGTACTCATGGCTAAAGATGACGAACCCTGTAAACAAGAAATGCAAAAATATAACAGAAAACAGAAGATTACATGAGGAATTCAGCTTTTGCTATTTTTATTTGCCATTATTATTAAAAACATTAATATTTATGCACTCTATCACACAGCAGGACAGTTATTAAATTGTTAATTCATAATGTGAGGACAATAGCAATTTCATGAAATCCTACCTGCCAAGCCTTAACCTGCTCTTCAATCTGTTAAAAACAGGAAGAAGAAAAATTAGATTCCTTTTTACACACAAATTGACGGTATGACTATAATATTTTTTTTGTGTAAATTTGCTAATTAATGTAACTTTTCATCTTACCTTGTGTAAACTGGCTTTGTAATCTGGCATACTGTAGAAAATCTCTCTCAGAAGACTGAAGAAACTGGAAAAACTTCCTGTTGGTGGAGGTGGTCTACAACAACAAACAAACCATTGACTAACATGTCATAAAAGTCTCCTGCCATGTGCATTTTTAACTTTCCGTGTTCAGGAAATTCCTGTCTACTCAAACAAATCAGTTGTTTTTAATAACAGACAAAGTTAGAGGTTGGCTGTACTTACAAGTTTGCTGTGACATTAGGTTCTGAAGAACCAGCCTTGGAATCTTGTTTTTTAGATGACTCCTTTCGACTTCGTTCTTGTTTTTGCTGCAGTTTCTGTTTTAGTTTTCGTTTGAGTTTGGCCTTCTTATCTTTCTTCTTGTTCATCTCAACTACAAAAAAAATCCAGAAACTCTTCCTTAAAACACTTTTTGCCACAAGTATATGACTTTAAATTAGAAGCTTGCTTTGGTAATTTACATTTAAACTTACATTGTAGTTGTTAAAAATGAGGTTCAGATGTTGTTACTTCCCTGCATTGAATGGGTCACATGCCATGACCTTTCACAGTCATACAAAATCTACTCTATTGTGACAACTGATTTAAACACTTGTACAGTAGGATTCTCAGCAGATATAAGAGAAAACAGCCTATTTAACAGTTGTAAAGTAACAAAACAGAATCGTAAAACAGAAGTTACTGAAATTGCTGAGAAACTTCCAGGATCAGATTAAAATTGAAACTTAAAGGTTGGTTTTTTCAGAAGGAAAGAAACCCTGAGAAGCAAGAATCAAGAAAAAAGTATTTTTCCACTCATAACAACAGTGGTCTGAGTCAGTGCACTGAAAAATTACTGGTTACTGCATTATTACTTATACTGAGAACCCTGTTGTACAGAACATAGGATGTACCTTGTGTTGAGGGACCATTGTTTGTCCTACTACTAACTGTTAGGATTAAAAGAACAATAGTTTGGACTGTATACCTAGTAGAGCACATTTCAAATAAAAAGCTACAGTAACAACACTAACTCTATGGCCTGGCACAGCCATGTCTGAGCTCTTCAGCAATTCTACATTTTATTCCTGCTGTGTGCTTGATTGTTATCTCATAAATAAATGTGTTTCCATTCTAAAGAATGGTGGCCCTTGTGTTTGCTTGTAGTTATTATGAAGGGTACTTACAGGTCTTTGAAGGTCGTTTTGATGGATTAGTTCTGTAGACTATATCAGACAAAGCAGTAAATCTGGTATCTAGTTCTGGGTGACCCTGGAATTATATTGTTAAACCACCTTCTAATTAGTAATTGTATTGTAAAAATTGTAATTTTACATCAAACTTGCTGCAGGAATGATTGCTCATTCTCCCAAGCCAGTAGCTCATGTTAAGCTACAGATATCGTTGGGCACACAGTTTCACCAATTATCTCTTTATCCTCAGGAAAGTAGAAAAATCTGAATAAGAAAACAATTTGGCAAATGAATCATGAAAATGTACTGTCTATTAGAATTTGGTGTACTTTATATTTTCTGCATTTTAAGACTAAAATCAAAGCAAAATCATTAAACAAAATCCAAAGGAAATTATGTTACAGGAGGGAATAAATTTCTTTCTTACTAACTCAGCCCTCTAAACAAGCCAAATACAAGTCCAAAGTACAACAAATACAATCTCTTTCCTATACCTCGTTGCATGCTCTTCGTTTCTTGTGTTTTTGGAGCATTTGCTGAAAGTCTTTCTCAGTAACTGTGATGTTTGAAGGAGTCAGTGGAGAACGAGGGGTGTGAGAAGAGAATGGAAAGGAAGGGTAACCATAGGGCATACCAGGAATAGAGGGTATCATGGAGTGATGGTAACCTGGATGGGTTCCATATATTCCTGCTGGGTGGCCAGGAAATGGCATGGGGTACCCCAAGGATCCAAAAGGGCCTGTGGAAAGAAATCTTTCTTCCTCATCTGATGAAATTCCTTGATCCTAAATAAATGAAAAATAACAAATCAATAAAATAAGTACTTAATTATGGCTGAAAGAGAACTTGAATTTTGACTGAAATCATACCTCACATTCTTGTTTGCATTCCTGAATAATTCTGAGAAACAACAAATAAGTGCATCACAGTTAAATGGTTCTTGTACAATATAATTTACAAATTGAAGACATTGTGTAAGTTTTAGGAAGAAAACATCTGCTTCCCTTAAACTTACTTTCTAAAATGAGATTGCACCCTCTGTTCCAAAGGAGACCTGCTTTCAGAAAGTACCTTCCCTCTAAAAAAAGATAGATATTGGATAGTTAAAATTAGTCTTGATCTGAAAGAACAATGGATTGCAACATCATAATATGTTTATTTATATCAGTATTGCATGCTAAGAATACACTCTGCACTGTACCTTGTGCGTATTGGATCATTTGGTCCTTGTCTGCTCACTTGATCAAGAATTTCCTATTATAAACAAACCAGAAAAATTTATTGAAGATGTGTTGGAATAAAAGGTTTCATAGATAAAGTAAAAATTAGTTTGTTCATATATACAAAAGACACCAGAAAAGCAATCCTCATGTACCTGTCTTGAAACAATAATTTCTTGGAGTAATTTCCTGTAGTATGACTGCAGTTGTAGCTATGGTAATAAAACAAAGACTGAGTAATGGTAATCAAGATGAAAACATATTCTGAGAAGCCGAAATCAACTGAAAATACAATTACATTATTGTTTTGAAAAAGCACTTTATGTATTACCTTGTATTCTTTTTTCTTTGCTTTCTGGCAGAGCTTTTTATATTTAACAACATCAGGATAAAAATAGCCATCTAAAAGATTTGAAAAAATAGTTCTATCATTAGTAATATTGTTATAATTTTTGTACAAAACTATGAAATATGTATGTGATACTTTTAACCTGTATCATAGCTGTTTTTGCTGACCACTAGTATGCAGCACCATCAGAACTGTACACTTATTTTACAAAACATTGTTGTGACCAAGAGTGGCAAGCAACAAGGAGTGGATTGTTGCTTGTAGCTTTCAGTCTGAACAATGTTTTTTGAAATGAGTGTATATTCATGGGACTATTCACAGGGAGTGAGATTAATGCTAACAGTCATATGAACACTGCTCTATGATCCATGGAAATGACTGAAATAATACATCCAAGGATTGCCTACCTTTTAATTTTGTGTGAAAATCTTGAATGGGGTTTCCAAACTTAAAGTTTTCTCCTTCAAAAAGAGCCCTAAGAATGAAAAAATATATTAATACACGTAATATATTTGTACACTAGCTCTTGAATACACATGTAACAAACAGCGTTACCTAAGATTTTCTTCTTGGGCATGAGGATAATCTGTTGGTAACTGTGGTAAAAATTTCTAAAAAGGACCACATCAAGTCAGTGTGTATAGGTTATGAAATTTTTAAAAACTTCATAATGAGACAGGGGGTTATCTAAAACTTTTCTAAAAACATAGCGGCTATGAAATTTTTCCAAGTATGGGTGGGGGAGAGGAGGGGGCGTGTTGGGTGTTGAGATATTTTAAAGACAGACCACTTGATTGAATTATAACTATTATAATTATATCCTTCATTTACACATTATGTCATCACAGCCATGTTGGTGGTTTTTAACAAAAGATTTCTCATTTGATCATTTTAATTTCTCTGTACCACCAACATGGCTGCCATGCCTTTGTCTTTTGATTATTGGGATATGGTTGCAAACGAACAATATAAACAGTAATCTACCTCCAAATGCTTTCTGTTTTCAGGAGTGAGAACATTCTTCCAGGTATCTAAACTAACAATGTTCGAGAAAATCTCAGGCTGAAAAGAAAGTAGCGTGTTAGAAAATAACATACTTACTTATACATAAGCTTATAAGCTTGATATAACTTAAACACATTCCACGATATATCAAACTTGAAGATCCTTAATCAGTCCTTGAGATTTCAACCCCATTTAACTTACCGATTCTATAAGATCAATAGGAAGAGGTAGTTCACTGCCATTGAAATCACAGATCTCAACGCCCTGGCTGCCCTCATCCGCCATAAGGAAAAATTAAACAAATATTTTCACAAACTGATCACAAACACAAGCCTTTTTTTCAGTCTCCGCAAAACGTATTCAACAAAAAAAGGCATGGACGTATTATCGAGTCTTAAAATATTATCTCCATTGATTAGATTTCCATATAGCTGAGCGTAATGCACAGATTTCAAGATCTTTTCAAAGACTTTCTTTCTTCTTTCTTGTTAATCGGACGCCATATTGTTTTGAACAGTATTACCGCTGACACCAAACCTAAATATAACACAAGTTTTGATTGGTGGCTATGATCAACCAATCGCTGTTACTCTTATATTCCAAGGCGAAGGAATGTTTGGCGCGCTCAAAACAAAATACATGGCGGACATTACGACAAAATGGTGGTTACTACTTAAAAAGCTTTTTCTATCTATTAAAGGAGTATTTTAATCCTAAAACTGGTTCAACATGCCGAGAAGAAAGGTAAATTCCATAGACCTCTATTTTTGTTTTGGTAGTTAATTATTTTTGACTTAAAAATTAGGCGTGTCTTGACGCGAGGGTTCACCGATAATTTTCTTTGGGTTCATTCAGCGAAAACAGTCTCTGGAGGAAGCTTCGGACTCAGACTTTGACGTGGATATTGAAACTTTATCTGAGGATACGGCAGACACCGAAAGTAGCCCCTCTTATTCAAGTTCTCCAAGAAAGGCAGACGCGTCCACTCGAAAGTTGAAAAAATCACCAGACGTCACTCCCAGGAAAAGTAACTAAATTATTTCACTCTTTGATATCGGTGTTCAATACTTCTCAATGCTAATGCAAGCTACATGGTAAAGGGAAAAAGTTTTTTAGTCTTATAGTATAAATTTCCAAATTAACACAAGCCCAAATATTGAAGGTATTTGTGAGCTCAGACGATTTTGGGAAGCCTATCCTATTATTACCACAGGCAGCCAAAGTTTTATTGTAAATGAAAATAAATGATAACCATTTTGTAATAGGCCTTTTCTAATAAAGATAGTGAACAGGGTGCAATGTAGTCTAGCTTTTGTACATGTTTTATATGGTACCAAACCTTGACGTCAAATTGTTATAAATGTATGGTTGTTTTCCCATTCAGGTATAAGGCGGTCAGGTCGCATTAATGTATCTGAGAACCAGAGCAGCCAAGAAAGCTCTAGAGAATGCTGTTTGTGCTTTGAGATTGATAGTGAGGAAACTGCTGATGCAGAAGAGATGGTCGTCTGCTCTGAATGCAGAAATTCTAGTAGGTTTTGAATATGAATGTGTGGGGGGAGGTAGAGTGATATCCTACACATTTTATCAAATCTCTACTCTGTTTAAGGTGACTGGCTACTATTGGATTTTATATTTAACTTTTTTTAAAATAGCATCCTTTTTAATGGAAATTTAATGCTGATTTCAAATATGAAAAAAAAATAGGGTGTCCCGAACTACTTTTTGAGATAATCAAGCTTGGATGGATGGGTGTTTATAAGTTTTGGAAGCGAAAATCTCGTTAGCCGAAGTGAGTAGGAAAAAAATTAAAACTCGAAAGATAATAGATGTACAAAGACAATATCTGTACAGATATTAACTGGTTGATAATTCTATAACATGACATAAATAACTTTAAGATAAGGAGATGGGAATACCTGGATTTGGCATATTTTGTTCAACCAGTGCCCGGAAAACGTCCCATCAAGTTGAGCAGAAATTTGTACAAAACTTCACTTTTTCATAAGTTCTGATATTTAACTTTTTGAAAAATTTTGATATGACATAGATTTTTTAGGAGCTTTTTCAAATAAGCATATAAAAAATATAGGGTCCTGTGCAAAATTTGAGGTTTTTACCTTCTTGAAGTTCAAAACACATATGGTTCTTCAATCTTTGTCAGTAAAATTCCGAAGGTTACCATGGTAATTCGGTGGAAATTATGTGAGCGCATGCTTGTAGGCTCAGAAACTCGATTCAATAGTAGCCAGCCACCTTAAAGTAAAGTATCTTAAAGGCATCCTAGGCATCTCTGTGATAGTAGAGAATTGCTTGTGTGGGCTACCTGTGTGGCTAATCAACTGAGAGGGACTGAGGGTGAGAAAGCAGCAAGTCTCTCATAGTTTCACAGGAAGCCCGTGAGGAGAAGAGAGTAAAGAAACCAGAGATGCCTATGGAGGAGGCTAAAGACATCCAAGTGTTTTAAGAATTAAATTACAAAAGTTGTTAAATATTCATTTTTTGTTTGTGTTTTTACAATGTAGGTCACCAATCTTGTTTAGGAATGTCTAATGATGTACTGTCAATTGTTAAGACTTACCCCTGGCAGTGCTCATCTTGCAAGACATGTGAAAAATGTAACTTAAGAAGGCCAAAGGTAACATTAAAGATAATTATTATATACCAAGTGTCAAAGTTCAATTTTCCTCAATTTCTATTGGTCGAGAGTGTATCACGTGAACGTGAA
>WUAP02146089.1:0-11505 GCA_015163945.2 Stichodactyla helianthus | reverse complement strand
AATGTAAAGAAGGGAAGAAGAAAATAAGGAAAGAAAGGGAGGAGAGGGGAGGGAGGAAGGGGGGGGGGCGGGGGGGGGGGGGGGGGTAGGCGGGGGGGGTAGAGATGGTGGATACACTTGGATAGTGGATAGGAAACGAAATTAAAGGGGAAAACGAAGTAAAACATAAAAAGAAAAAGAAAAATACGTTACCCTTGACTGAGCTTTGCCTGTAACAGTATACAACACACCTCTTACTGAAAGAGTTGAACACTTTTATCAATGGTATCATATCCATCGCAACGTTTATATTTATTTATTTTATCTCTATATCATTATATAGTATTTCCTTTATGAATGTAAAGCGCTTTAGAATATATATGTAAGCGCTATACATTTTTTTATATATTATTCATTATTAGGCTATGAATGGACTAAGTAACTTATGAACAGTTACTGAAATGAAAGTCAAAGAAAAAATTCTTAGAATACAACGGGATTTGAACGCGCGATATACTAGTGTATGCTATGGTGCTCCACCGAGCTGAATGTAGTCTCAGTTTTTTATCGAGTTACGTGGTAATGTACAATGTATAGACGGCCTCTTTAGTTATAAAATATTAATTATCGATTCTTTTGGTACAGAAATGTTATCATAATAATCAAAGGAATATGTTGGCGTTTCACGAGACAAGTATCTTTTGTTATAAAAAGACCTGCCCCTACCTAAAGCTAATTTAACAAGACGAATATTTTTAAAAATGTTGTAAGTGGTTTCATACAGTCGTTCCTTGAAGTACAGTTCAAGCTCTTAACATCGAAATAGAAAAACATTACGCCTAACTTGAATAGGTTCGTAATTATTATAGTTTTCCTTGTTTTAACAGTGTTCTTCCTTTTCAATTTTGTTTATTCTTTTCGAAAACAAGCTCACCGGCCTCCTGTCTAAGAAGTCAAAACACTCAAGTTCAAATTATCCGGGAACATAAGGCCTAAGGAGAAAAAAAAGTGGTTTTGAGCACAACTTTAAGAACGAGTCACTTGGGTTCAATCCTTAGCTCAGGCATGGCGAGTGGCCAGTGATCCCTTATACTTTGGTTGTAATGTTTTTTTCCATTTCAGACCACGTTTCATTCCCTTACGTATTATTTCTTTGTTTTTGATAACGCTTGGACAAGCCTCGAAGAAAGAATCTTTTTTACACGAAGGTTTGAAACGTGGTCTGAAATGAGAAAACATTACGCTCACTGTAGGTGGCCTCCTCAAGTTTGTTTGATCGCAACGCTAATGCATTTTTCATGTAGGGTTTTCTCAGAGTTCCTAAGCTTTTTCCCTTTGTAAAACTGGCATTGATAAACACGTTTGTGGAGTTTGATTTGAAATATTAAAGAAGCTTTAGTGAATACCCGCTTATGGATCGTCTGGGATGTTGAAACAAATATGACTGTCCTCTAAAAAAGAACTTGGAGACCCTAAATTAAAAATTGCAATTCAATATCAGAATAAAGGCTATGATGTTCATCGCTCCAAAACTTAGCTTATTCTATTGTTGATCGTATCGATATCTGTTCGTTTAAAACGCAAAACACATAAAGACTGACTTCGATAGTATGCATTGATCCAAATATCTGATAACCATTTAGTGTGAAGTTAATAACTAGAAACATGAGTCGTCACTGATTGAAAATAAATTAAATTGACTAAGAAGTTTCGGATGACACTGCAACCGTCATCATTTTGATGTAAACTGAAAGCTATACAGCTCTTAACATAAAATTTTATACACACTAGCCTTTCCGAAATTCAACGGAGGATCGGAAAGGAACTCGTGCCGCATAGAATGGTGGGACTGACTTTTGGAACAAGATCAAAACGTGCCGCCATCTTGCATTGGATTCCTGAACGATAAAGAGTCTTTCTTTAAGTTTCCGGAAGGCGGATTGCATTGGTGTTGGTTGACTGCTCGTCACGCACGGGGTGCCATGCCTCTAAAAAAGAGGATGTTTTCCTCACTGGGGCTTATGGTCGATGATTTCTACATTATTTAGATTTAGCTAAATAAATGATTCAGTACGTTGTAGGGGGATCAACAAAAAAGACAAACAGTAAGCGGGGGATCACCTAACAATAGACCTAATCCATTGGGCTTATTTGTTTTCCCATTTCAGACCACGTGTCATTCCCTTGGGTATTGTTTCTTTGTTTCTCGGTAGCGCTCGAGAAGATACATTAATATGGATGAGCCTCAAACAAAGAATCCTATTCCCAAGTGAATAACACGTGGTCTAAAATGGGAAAACAAATACGCACAATGATTAGGTCTATTCTCTGAACAGGAGGTAAATATTCCTAAAACCGCTAGTAACCTACAGTGAAGAGAATAATTATTTTAGTATATACCAACTTCACAACCCAACATTAGGATTCTAAAAAAATTTTAAAAAAATAAAAAAAAAATAAATAAATAAATTCGTTGAGTAAAAGTACAAATTTATTTTGAGAGAAGCTATATCCCGAGCTTTGGAAGTAAACATGGTCTCAATATATATTCTGAGAAAGCGAGCCAATAGAATCGTTCGATGTTTCGAGGTTGTGAATTTGGTGTATACTAAATACATTTGTCAGTAAATTTGTTCGAAAATTAGGGGCTATCACTTAAGTACACAGCGCCTCAGGGGGATCAGATAATTTTATGGTGTCACATGGAAAATCCCCACCCCCCCTCCCATGCGATAAATAAAGACCTGTCTCTAAGACGGTTTAGGAAAAAGATGTCAAAAACTATTTACTATATAATAGCAATGCGATCCGGTTGAAAATGGAACAATTTGATTAGTTGCTGTCAGGTCGACAATTTTGTTTAGGCCTTGATGCAATAAAAAGTGTATTGACCAAACTTGTTCGGTCCGGGTGTGGTGATACTCTTGTTCTTGTTAATTTTTCGTGTCTGTACAGATCGATCCGTCTTTACCAACCCTTACATCTATCCGTCCTCCTATATGTACGTATATCCATTTCAGCGGTTGTACCTATTTTTGAAATCTAATCTTTTTATCCTGCTTAGTCATTATTCAATTATTGAGTATGCATTTACTTTTGGCTCATTCACGCGCTCATTTCTTTTGTTTTCTTTTTTTTTTTTCCTTCTTTTTTTTTTTCTCTCGCTCTTTGTCACCATCTATTCATTCATTTTCTTCTTTCCTTCCTTCCTTCCTTTTTCATTCATTCGTGCATTTCGTCGTTCGTTCGCCCACTTAAACAATTATATTCTCTCAATTATCTAGTTCTATTTCACTTAACTAGAATACATCTTACCTACAAATATACCTCAACACATTTATCTACTTACCCCACCATCAATCGATCATCTTAAATCTCATCCTTTCTACTTATCTTGTGCTACACACACACACCTCTAAATATGGTTTATTAGATATTTTTATTATAGAGATATACGTAATTGCAAGAAGGTTGTCATATAAAAATATAAAATATTTATATATATAAAATAGCAAAATACCTAATAGGAATTAACTAGAAATGATGGCAAGTTTAATATATTTCTCCAACAATTCACCGCAAAATGGCGGCACGACTAAAACCATTATAATAGAAGGTTTTAGGAATGCAGATCACAATGATTTCTAACTTTTTATTTTTATATTTTTATATGACAACGTTCTTGAAATTAGGTGTATCTATGAAATATCAGGATTTCGACTGTTTCTAGTGAAGATATCATTTTTATCCTTCACATGTGAGGATATCACTGTTGCCATGACCCTCGTATCAACCAATCACAAATGATCTTAAAATTCTTCCTTAATCCTGCATATTTCATCGATATATCTAAAATAAACAGAACATTACCGCTTGGAGATACGAATCTTATCTTTTCGTGTTGAATATTACTCACTTTTGATATACGACCGTGAATACAAGTCGTATGACGGACACAGGGCCTATCGATATGTCAGGTCAATATCAGTAAATAAATTCCATCTAGAGAAGAAAGTCAATATGTTTTGAAAGAAATATGATTACTAGGTAAAGCAGTTTGAGCTGTAGAAATGACATGGAGAAAAAAATATGGGTAGATGAAGAATAAGACGATTTGGTTTAATGCACTTTTTGTGTATCGACGTTCTAATCTCATTTTACGTACACTCGTCAACACATCTAAGCTGATTATAACGTCCCTATGTTATACAACCTTTAAATGTTGAAAATAGAAACTGTAGAGCCCTCTTTGGAAACGAGAATCCATTAGCGATGAATATTCAATAAAAGTTAAAACGTTTAAGCTGATCGGATTT
The DNA here is from genome assembly GCA_015163945.2 of Stichodactyla helianthus. Lineage (NCBI taxonomy): Eukaryota > Metazoa > Cnidaria > Anthozoa > Actiniaria > Stichodactylidae > Stichodactyla > Stichodactyla helianthus. The sequence goes on along the minus strand of WUAP02146089.1, from coordinate 7,210 downwards.
TAAAAAGAATAATGTCCAAATCGCTTTTAACTTCGACCATATACTGGTGTTGTATAAAGCGATAAAACACTTACGAAACTTTTTTTTTTAATCTTAATTTGTTATAAAATAATATAAACACTGTAATGTGAATTTCGCCGGCTTGCTAAACTCGAGGTTCTTATCAAATGAAAGCCCTTTCTTCCCCTTCGTGCGCTACTAGCCTTCTAGTAAACTCCAAATTCAATATCGTTCGTTACTTGAATGTATTTAGTTTTTTCACACGAAATCCTACACCAAACAAAGATTTTTGGACCGTCTAGGTTTGATATGATCTGTCGGTTCGTTTGTAGAGAGGGAATGACTGACGCAGCTTGCGAGCTCTCCTCGAGTAATCCTCACTTGCTTCGAACCAAAGAGCATTAAATAAACAACCTGAAGTGGCAACCTCTTCTCTTTTACAAGGCAAGATGCCATTTACATAGATTATCACTTTTGCCGACAGACGACTAAAGAATTAAAGACAGCCATATACATCAAGATATCTCCAATCTTTCTAGTAATCCAAATAAAATCTTCTAACTACTCTTCTTGTTTAAAAGATATATTGCTGGTGTTAAGAACGGCAGGGCAATCAATGCTAGCTTATTGGAGTCGAGAAAAAACACTCAGAAGGGTTTTTTCCTTGAGTGACGTTTACAGATGTTTGATAAATTGATTATTCGCGTCTAAAAGATACTATTGGAGTTTCGACTTGACTCGAGCAGGACATATTTTGATAGCGAACCTGTTTAACAATTCTAAATTGGTGTGTTTGCGAGTTCTAGTATAAAATGTTTTGACCAGATTTCAAAATATCTCAATAAACCCCCGACTGTACAGCCTGAAATTGTCTAAATAGTTTATTAGCTTAGTTCCTTTCACAACCAAAAAAGTCGAGAATTGGCGCATCTACAGAAACGTGCTCTTTCTTGTCGTCGCTTGTAGACGTATTTCTGTTGCCTAAAAAATGCTATGAAATCACTGTAAAAATGACTAAAAAATAAAAGGAGTTTTCACGAAAAGTTAAGGGAAGGTTTAGGTTTTCGAAACCACACCTGGTTGTTTTTTTTAGCGGATGTTTGGGAGCCGGTTAGCGAGATAAGAATTGAAAAGTTGGTTGGGGGTAAACTCCAAAACAAACAAATCAAACGTGCAGCACTTTATTAGTCTTGCTCGCTACGCGTAAAAGGTAAAGATTACAAAGAATAATGGCTAGTCTTGTGCCAAATCTAAATCAATAAATGCATTATTTTCTTAATACCATAAAAACTTCTTTGTTTAATTCCAAGCTGTCAGAGAAAATCCTGAGTTTTTTCATCTTGAAATTAAAAATGCATCATAGCCTATTTCTTGTAAAGAAGTGGATTCAAAAATAAAAAAAACTGAAAGTTTGGTCTTTAATGAGTTTGAAGTGGTTTAAAGAAATAAAGAGAAAACGGAACAGAAAAGAAAGGAAAATACAAAGGAAAATAACTTTTCAAAATTAAGCTTGAAAAACAAACACTCTTGGAGAAACGGCTGACCGAAGATGTATTCCAGAAAGAAATTCGTGTAAAAAGGTTTTATAATTATGCTGGTTTTCTTATGAACAAAATAGCAGTTAACGTGCTTTTTATTTTCTGTTGAAGGCCAAAAAATATCTGGACTGTTTCACACTCGTTCAATATAAAGTGTAGAGCAAACTACGCTGTCATTTATACTGGGGTTGGATTGCAATCGAATTTACTTCAAGTTTGTGTTACTAGCAGTGATATGTGAAAGGTTTTGGCAATAAATAGTGTAATTTTTTCATAATTGCGTTGATTAGAATCATTAGTAGCGACAAAAATAAAAAGGTTTCTGCCGCTCCAAGCCAAAGTGTTCGTATGAAAAGTCGTGTTTTGAGAGAAACAAGTGCAGCGTTAAAATAGAGCAACACCGAAAACTACAGCGAGTATAGTTTCTCAACCAACGGAAAACAAAAATACGACGAAAAATAAATTGTAAACAACATTGTTTTTCGTGTTGTAGTCAAGAAAATGTGCTTTTAGTTGGAAAACATTGCAGACGTTCTTGTCTGGCGAAAATTCTGAAACAAAATTTTAATTCAACTTAAAAATTTTGAACTCTTTGTCCGAGAACTTACCTCTAATTTTCCTCTTAAACTTCTGGATAGCGGTGGCTCTACTAGCGTTGAATACGCTGTAAATAAAATCACCGGTTTTGGAGAGATTGGCGGTTGTGATGTATGGATAAAAGCAGCCCTTAGAAGAGGTAAAATGTTACAAAGTACTTGATTTTCTGTTAGGTAAAATGGTCTTCTCGTAACCCTTACTTCTCGACCAATCAGAATACCTGACGTATGGAATGCATTATAATGCATTTTCTGTCTTAACCAATGAAATATTTAGAAAGACAAACTATGAGTTCCGCCCTGTGTTTTATCCAATAGGAAACGCCCATCAGGAAACCATTTCGATGTCAGTCTTCACGTTTTTAACCAATGAAAACGGTTGTTGTAGAGAGTTCTTTTTGACAATCATAGAAGGAGCGATATTTAAAGGTTTTTGTCAGATTTACTGAAAACACGAAAAGATAAGGCACTATTTAATTAACACCAGATACTAATCTAGAAAAATAGCACTTTTAAGGCCATATCTTTAAGCCTTAAATTGAGGTTACTTTTTGTCTATCCAATTAAAGTAAATCTTCGCTAAAGTCCTCCCTATTTTTCTCAGCTTTAAACTACTTATTTACCCCCACATATTTACGAAAGTATCAAAGTTAAATTTGTTTTGGTTTATGCTTGTTTTTGCTTTCGAATATGTAAGAACCAAACGTCAAAAGCACATTCTTAAATATTGACGACAAATGTCTGAAAAGATTGCACTTTGGTTTACAACTACCGTGACAAAAGACTCAAGTTTGAGATTGTACTGTCGAACGATTGTCACAATCTATTAACACAAGTTATTAATTTCAGCTGGAACTTGATGTAATGGTCTGTAATCATGACAAATCTGAAAGTTTTTTTTAATAGAATGGAAGAGAACCCTATTGTTTTGTGTTACTTGTTATGTTACAGCGCTGTGGAAGTTTTTCTGACAATTGAGTTGTCAAACCATTGATAATCGAGCGAAGAACGAGAAGACGATTCGGAATACTGATTAAAAAAGGCACAACCACGTAAAAGGGAAAATGCAAAACGCCTTTAATTCGGTAACGAACTGGTATTTTCATATTATAGTATCAAAATAAAATACTACACGAAAAAAAAAATTTAAAAAAATAAATAAATAAATAAATAAAAGAAAGAAAGAAAGAACCAGGCGTAGGGAGGCTCGATGGGTAGATAAGTGTTGGATAAATCACGTTTATCTTAAGATCCCGATATGTCCAAAATATGAAAAAATAAATACCTCTTTATTACGTGAAAATTCCTTTACCAGAACTCAGAAAAAGATCTTCTTTCATTTGCAAATTTATCTCCCCTTCTAAGCCTGGATCTTGAGACATGAGAGGTAAAAGCACAGCACACACGGGATCGCTTTAATTTACCTGTTATGGTATAGTTAATAAGCGGTGACACAACAAACATCAAATCACAGCCACGACTATAATGCTGTGCAAACGAACATTTCTACAAGCCACTCGTAAATAGAGGATTTTGAGAATATTTTTTTAAAATGAAATTAAAAAGAGTGCGAAAGGGCTAGATTTTGCTACCACTTTCTTTCGTTTCGGTAGATTATATTAACTTCCGCAATGAAACAAGCAGGCAGATTGTGCTTCATTCAGAAAACCATATTTCTTTGAAAGCTAGATATTGTGATTCCGATGGCCACTATCTCGCAGCCGAGAATTTCTGTAGCTTTTTTTAGATATTTTATCTTTGAATCATAAGTTCTCGACATGTATTTTATCCCATAACGGCTTAACGCATGGTTTAGAAAAAGCCTTGTTTTATACTATTATACCGAGAATATTGATTGAATGAATTGAAAGATCGATCTTCAACGCAAAGATATTGGATTTTGAGTGAAATAACTCGTTAAATCAATATAAATAATGCATTTTGTGTCAACGCGAAATGCAAATCAATGGCTGTATTTCCTTTAACAAAACCAGGGATAAAACCAGGTGAACAAGAAATAACAACCTAATTTTGCCCCTTTGAAATCCGCTGATAAATTTAATATCTTTTCTGTGACTTCCGCGAACGTGATCCCTTTTAAAAATCGTTATTTCTTGCGTCTTATGGAAGCGAATTCTGACTATCGTTTTCTGTCGAGCCCTGGATTAATGAAGAATTGTTGCAGCTTCACGATGAGGCCAGTTTTACCCAAATAAGTTTGAAAAATCAAATTAAGACTATATCTTTAACGATGATGCAAAGTTCACGACTGTTACAGGTGAATTTAAGTCTCCCTTGAGACAACATTAGCCAGACTTGTCGGGTAATTTCACGATTTATACTTTAAAAGTTATGACCATTTTGTTTACAGAAAAACAATTTTTTAATATAATTTTCACACCTGGAAGAAAATCGCGAAAACCAGACCTGCAAAGAAAACTCGTATCGGTGTAAACTCGACATCATGAATAAGCTAGTCAGTCCAGATATATTTTTCTTTTTTCAAAAAAGATGACAGGGAGAATGATGACAGGGAGAATTCTATTTTCAAGCTTTTCTGTAGCGAACAACATCAACAATTTCATATTTCAGACGCAGTTATTAAAATTATGTAGTAATTAAGGAAGCCCTTGAAATGAATATTTATTAAGGAAGTTTTATAGATTTTCTACTAGCCGCGTTAAATGGCGGGTGGTCCGATCAAGCGAACCGATCGACGTACGACCAAATGTCGGTGCGTTGCCCCTGGAAACAGATACAGACACATACAAACAAGTATTAAAACTTCCTTGTGTCTTTAATGTTTATTGGCATGAAAATAGGTTAGCGGGCTAAAGATTTAAAGCCCGTTTACACGGTCGATATTTTTCTTCTGCGATCCTAGCTGCAATCAAATATCGCGCGTGTAAACATAATTTGCGATTTGAGTGCGAATTTCGAACATGTTCGACTAACAAGGGCGATTCAAGGCTGCTCATGTTTCACTGCCGTGTTAAAGTTGGTCTTTTTCCCATTTTAAGCAATAAATGAATCTTATTCGGCATTATTATTTTCGACCGGTGACGTTTGATACGGATTAATTCCACAAAGAGGAAATGCATTTCAGGTCATTGACATGCAAAACCCATGAATAGGGAAAACCACGCTCAGCTGGTAACGTTATAACAGCCATCATTCGAAAGAGCATGCTAAGATTAGTAAATAAGCAAACTTTCATGGTCCTAGCTTAAATTCCTGGGAAGTTACAGCGATTTAAATTTAGAAGGATTTGTATGTGAAACAGCCAAGGATTGACCAGCCTCGTTTTCATGTTTTTGGCACATTTTAAATGCTTATAACTCTGCAGCGATTTATCATTATGCTTTGAAACGGTGCACATTTACTAATTCACTGATAGTTTTTCATGTGAAGACAAAATATTTTCCCAATTCATTAAGCTTTTGATTTATGCAAATTAGCGCGGCCATTTTTTTTCTTAGTGTCTATTGACCGTCTTCTATATATATACTTATTTCAAGAAAGTTAGTCACCAAAAACCGCTACAAAGCTGGGACCGTGGAGGATCATGGGAAATATATCAATTAACAAGTAATGTCACTTGACACAAAATCATAAGTTTTATTTATGGTCACATGAAACTGACTGGCAAAAGATTTCAAATCCATTAAAATAGTTATAAAAATATGGTAAACATATAAAATGTATCTACTCATAATTCTTGTCGGTCTCAGCTTTCTAGATTTTAAAGTGACAAACCTAATTGAAATAAGTATATTTAGACTAATTTCCATTAAAAAGGGGGCAAGCTTTTTTTTTTTTTTTTTTTTTTTTTTTTTTTGCTATATATTCGTTTCCAACTAGAAGATTCCACAATATTTCTTAAAACTATGCCGGTGCTATTAGCAACTGAAGTAAACGACCAAAGCGTTTGAATTATAAATGGAAAACACAGACAAAGATTTTGTTTCAATTTGTAATTTATTTTAAAACTTGTAGACCATAATTGGTAAGCTCAGACGATTGTCAAGATTCCCAATCCACTAAGTTACGCCTAGAGCTATAATTACCGATCAAGTCTCAATGAATTTCTTTCTTTTTCATCTTCTAGGAAAATCGAATATCATTGAAGTGCACATTTTTAGAAAAATCCATTTAACAGGCTCGTGTGCTGGAAGCCATTTGAGTGCATAAAAACATGACGCTGAAGTAAAAATTGAAAACAAACAACTATACAAAAACCATATGTGGCATGGGTGGCGCAGCGGTAAAACGTTCGCTTCTCATTACTGTGAGTCCAGATAAAACTTAGATAGATAGATAAACTTTATTGAAAGGGTCAAGTTATTTAGCTAAAAAATCTAAGCTAACTGGGGACAAATCGCTGGTTCAAGCCCTGCGGATGCCACGTTTGAAAGAGTTTGTTTGTAGATGTGTTGTTCTCTCCCTTGCCACGAGGGTTTTCCTCCGGGTTCTCCAGTTTTCCTCCCTCCGTAAAAAACGCGAGCTGAGAGTTGTATGCTTAAAACAGTTAATGTAGTTGTATTGTGTGTGAGTGATAGTGCCCCCCAATTTAGTGTGAAAACGCCAGAACGACTAGGCACTTAAATAAAGAGATTTGTTATATTTATTTTTATTTTATGTGTTGTTAATTATGCATGGAGGAGGCGTTCCTAGAGTGAAAATAATAAATTTCAATATATTTCCCGCTGTTTTCATATTCATTATTGCTTTGGCTTAATTGAAACCTGGTTTTTTCGAGTTTGTATTACTGAAGAGCATTCCTTGTTGGTGTTTTGATGAATTTGAGGTCCTCATTCACTGATTTTTAATTCGGCAGATTTACAGTACATACCCAGTGACTTTTAGATTGCTATATGGGAACTTTAACACATGAACGTGTTTAAGTAAATATCCATTCATGAAATAGATTACTCGCACAAAATGCAACGTTAACGGTGTATATATCCAGTGTATCTTTTGAGTCTTATATATATATATCTATATATATACTGCGATTTGCAAAAACTTTGACCTTCTTGGCAAAAAGAAATATATATCAAATATATCCAAGAAATT
>WUAP02146078.1:0-11508 GCA_015163945.2 Stichodactyla helianthus | reverse complement strand
GTTAGGTGCTTCATATCGCTTGTTAGGGACCGCTAGTCGCTTGACCATATATGGAATACGTACTACAAACCCGGCTCTTTTCAGCTTGTCCGCATAGGTTGCTACTTCATCTATGGTCCTTATATCGTTCTTTTATTGTGTTTACAGCAAAGAGCGACTTACATGAAGTACTTCCTGTCCTGTTTGAGTCCCAGTATCTCACGGTATGAAATCCGGCAATTATGAGCTATTATTAGAAAATATGCAAAACAGCTAACATGCAGGCGGCAACAGCACAGGGAGCCCAGAAATCGCACTTCCATATTGGTTTTTCGGTAGAACGTTAGATGTCAGTAGCAAGTCAAATTTCGAAGCGTTGAAAATCACTCAAAATCTCAACTTTTTCACTATATTTCTACACCAAAGTGTTCTTTAACTACCAGACTACTGCAATGAAGATATTGTAAACGATGTGTTGCACTTTGCAGTGTTTCCAGAGGCACAATTCAGATGTCCTATGAAAATTCAAGGTCTTTCAAGGAATAATCGCAAAAGCGTGACGTCACCATTCTCTGATGCTACATTTGGGCTACCTGTGGTGCACATCTGTAATACGGCGTGGCGGAAAAATATAAACAGACTGCAGGGCAACCCCAACGGTTGCATGACGCGAAATAACATTGACGTGAAAAGGAGTATTTGATATTTTAGTACAACATCCATATATTCATTGACGAAACTTCTGTTTTCCTCTATTTCTAAAACGTGATAACTTCGCATGTATTATATGGGATGGTATATTCACGGGAAAAAGAGATGATAATACTCAACGGCGAACGCCAACCAAACAAGCTTGAAATTAAAGCTTCCCAAGTCATTCCAGTCTCTTTTAAACTAACACCAAATCCCTGTCAGTCATCAAATCATTTATTTTTTTTTAGTTTTATATTATACTCAATGTTAGTCAGGTGATCTGGCGAAAAACGATTCCAGATTGTGAATCGTGGGATTGGAAAAAGAATCAATCCCAAGTGTCCTTTGCGCGGGCGCAAATTCATAGTTTGAGCAAAAATCAAATGCTATGTGCAAGAAAGAAATTATTTAATTTGGTATTTGATGCATAAAAATATTTCTACTTTACGGACTATGTTAATTAAATGATACTAGACATTTAGTTGACCTTACCGGATTATTGTTCGTGGCTTGAGGCTAAGGAATGAACACTTAAACGCCAAAACATAACTCAAAACACGCAAATTCACAAAAAATGGCTTTATTAGTAATCAAGGCATGAATCGAATATATACAACAATACAATGAATACAAGTAGATAAACGAAACCAACATCAATGTCTTTTTAACCTTACGAGTGATGCGAGGGTTCCTTTCATTGACAGTTTTAGTGTAAAAAAGCTTAATCTGAGACCGTTTTAGACATTTTACTAGAGAAATGTCGAGATATAATCCACTCAATCAGTTGTACATAAGTTTCTAATCAGTTTCGTTGGTTTGAGTACATGGTTTTCTATACAAAAAGAGCTTTCCAGAAACTTCACGAATTTCTCGCCACATTTTCAAAATGGTCGCCACAAAAATATTATAAACTAAGCGCGCGATGTAGGTTGGGATTGATTCTTTTTCGTTCCCATTAATCATGCTTTGCGCGCCTAGTTAGATCACCTGGATTAAATTACTAAAGACTTATTCCACAAAATCGAGTCGTACATGAGCTCATAGCCGACGAGGCGCGCAGCGCGGAGTCGGCTATTAGCCATGTACGACGAGATTGAGTGGAATAATTGTTTTATTATATCCACATCCACTGGATTGCCAGAAATATAGAATTTGAATTATTTTCAAGTTTAAAAAATGAAATAACGTCGGCGAAACGCTCCGCCATTTTGTTTACTTCTCTACTCACGGGATATGAGCTGATATCCTAGTAGTAGAGGAAGCAATCAGAGGGCTTGCTTGTTCATATCCAGTGGATGTGGATATAATAATATTAATTATGTCCTAATATTCTACAAAAGCAACATTTATGTGGTCTTTTAAAGTGCTTTGTCTTGATTTCTACGTGGTTTCCTTAGCTTCAGTCTTGCCGCAGAGCTTATAGTGAAATCCCTCCTTTTTCCTCTTTCATCGCTTCTGTGCATTTTATTTAAGGTTTATCTTGAATGTGTTTAGATAAAACAAGTGCTAAGTGAAGGTGTACAAGCTCCACTGTGCTTCAGTCGTTATCATAGTTAGGTGTTCCGGGAAGTGAAGGCAGATCCCCTGCTAATGAAATAAAATACATAGGGTACACTTAATAGTGAGTAGCAGGCTACTGCAACTCTCTAGTTAACTACGAAAAACCGTTATATTACGTAAAATAGTTCCAAATTATTGAAACAGTTATGGCTTTGAAAGGCATTACGTTAGGTGGCTAGCAACAAGGAGTCAATGTAGTAACATATTGGCTAGCATAAAGTGGTCAATGTAGTAACATTGGTGATGACTAGCAACAAGTGGTCAATGTAGTAACATTGGTGATGACTAGCAACAAGTGGTCAATGTAGTAACATATTGATGATGACTAGCAACAAGTGGTCAAAGGAGTAACATTGATGATGGCTAGCAAACATTTTGTTAATGAGATTTAAAAATAATTAAACAAATTCTATAGTAGAATCAATCATGCATAGCAAAAAGCATTGAAGAGCGATGGTCGATAGCAAAATTGGTGATGGCTAGCAAGTGGTCAATGGCATTAAAACGATACGTAGTAAAGATAATCATGGATAGCAATAAGCATTACAATGCTCCATAGCAATAGCGAAGAGAGATCATAGGCATTAAGATGGTCAGTCGCTTGCGAATCATTAATATGCATTAACATAGTTAAATTAATTCTATAGTAATTAATTATGCATAACAAAAAGCATTGAGGTGGTCGATAGCAACATTGGTGATGGCTAGCGAAAACAGATCATAGGCATTAATATGGCCAGTCACTTGCTAAACATTAAAATGCATTACGGATGGTTAACAATGGTTAACGGTACTCGATAATCAACTGTACATGTTTTGTAGTTCCGAGAATACTGAACTTTTGAAGTCGTGCAACATTATTTTATGGTCGATAGTGATAAAATGTTAGGGCTTGGTTATAAAGTAAAGGGGTTGGGGTAAAAGTGAATTTGGAGCTCATCTTCTGCTGGCCCTGTATAAAACAAGGTTGCAAAAGTGATGACCCCCGTCCTCAGTTTTATGCTCATCCTGTTTAATTTAGTTTCTTAGACAGCTCATCCCTTTCAAGAAGTTTTTAAACTGTGACCCAACCCCCTTCCCCTTTATTTTTTCTCCCTTCGTCCCCTGTACTTTACGATCATTCCCTTAGGATAGGTGCTATAGTGCTAATATTACATGCGAAAATTATATCCATGATAGGTAGAAATAGGGAGAAAAGGGCAAATTCTTGTACCCCAACAGGTATTGACCACTGTCCATACATTGGTTCACTAGTCAAATACAAAGCATTCAGTCGAAGATGCGACGTACAAATTTGAATGATTCTTTGAAAACTACCTTTGCAGCCTCGATTGAACTGACGCTTGAACCGGTGCTTGACCAGTGAACCGATATACTATATACAGAAAGTGGTCAATTTGAATATTCCCGAATGTTTTGAAATGAATGTGTGATATTTGTAAAGTGTCTTTAGAGTTATGCGCAACAGGGATATAATTCTTGACTACGATGAAATCACTTGTCACGTGACGTACCAGAGCCCTTGACCATTGGAGCTTCCTTAATCGTGTGTCCTTCGTTATGGATACCTGTGGTATTAAAATGCATCCTATTAAATGAATCTGTGCCTGAATTTATAGTTAAGAAATGAATAGATCCTTTCAGCGAAAACATAATATTTTCCCATTTCAAGGCCTGGGGAATAAGATTCATTTTTTGAGGTACATCCGTATGAATGTATCTTCTCAAGCGCTACTATTAAACGGATAAACAATAACCAATAAAAGGAAATCTGTAACACCGTGAAAAAAGAGAAATATACTGAACTTTACTGACGTTTCGAGCTTTCGCCCTTCGTCGGAGTAAAAGAGTAAAGTAAGGGCAAGAGTAGGTATAAATAGAAGCGGCAAAGTTAATTAACCAATCAGAAAGCGAGAGGAGAAAAGGACCAATAGCGTCAAGAGAAAGAAAACCGCTCATTACAGATTTCCTTTTATTGGTTATTAGATAAACAATAAATTTAACATAGCAATTTTGTGAATGAGCTTTATGCCAAATGAACGTCAATTTTGCCTTTTTTACTGATGAAAATCAATAAATGCCTCATCATAAATTGTGTTAAATAAAGTAATTAGGCAAAGTTAAACTAGAGGTAAGTAACGTTTATTGCTATTTGGGGTTGCTATTGGTTTTGCACAGCAACTTCCTGCCGACTAGCCAGCGGAATTGCAAAGTACTCGGAATTGCTAGCGCTATTCCCGTGATCAAGCAATCATATCGTTTGGTAAACAATAAGTGTTACTCCAGCTAGGAACCTTGCACTAAGTACGTACTTGGTGGCGCAAGGTTCGCTGCTGGAGTAACGTGATATTCGCATCGCTAGCTTGTTCACAAGTAGACACGCTTAGCCAACGTTATTTGGATTTCCCACCCTTTCTACCTCTAAGGTAACTGGCTTATCAGTTTGACAGTACAAGGTCGTGGAATGTGGTAAGGTTGCCATGGCTATCACTGGCCACGGAGCCAGCTAGACACCTCCCACCTCAGTACTAACGCGAAGCTCATCTACTTGTGACGAGTTTAAAAGAAGATATTTCACCTTGCATTGGAATATCTTTCTCAAATTTCTTGTTCCCTTTAGATTTTGCCAGGTATTCTTCTTCTTCCATAGCGCTCACTTTCTGGTTCTTGTCCTTTGCCCTTAAGCACCAAAACGCCAGGCCAATGATTGCGGCCAAGACGATGATGGACGCTGCCACAATGATACCAATAAGCGTACCCTGGCTGAGACCTCCTGACGCCTCGACTGTTTCATTATTTTCAACGGAGGTCGGTGGTTGAGGAGAGAACGAATTGCTAGTTGGGATGTTGGATCCTTGCTATACATATATATACACACACAAGAAAAAAGTGATTCAGATCACTGTATTATTTGATCTTCCAATATCAGCGTATTTATGGTTTGCGACTATTCTAAATAGAACCAAACGGTAAAGAAATGATAGCTATGTTGAATTATTCGTATACAAACAAAAGACCTTTAGAAACAAAACAATTGTTTAATATGGTGCCAAAATTAGGAATCGGTAATAATCATGGCTTGGCTGGTGAAGGGGGTCGGGAATTTAAGGGAGATAAAAAGGATAAAAATTTGTAAGGAACGTAGGTAGGAATCAGCCATAGAAAAAGTAAGGGGGAGGGGGGGACTAGACATCAGCGCCACAGGCCTTAGGAGAGTCGAAATGTTCCGAACTCAACTCCCCTCCAGGCGATAAATAATGACCAATATGTTGTCGTTATGGCTGTGACGTAACAAGAAAGCGAAGAATTGATTAATTAACTGCCTTAACTTAGAACCATCTATTTTTTTTTTCAGCGACCAACCGACCGACCGACCCACCAGCCAGTCAGCCAGCCAGCCAGCCAGCCAGCCAAAGCTATTTACATTTAGTATTATTCTCTTACCAGAAACGAAGATTTTATGACGTTTAATCTTTGTCCATTTGACAGAATGACGACAAAGCTACCACTCTGCACCAGGGCCCTGAAGGTTTCGGTGAGGTTTTGCACGCTTTGTTGCCCATTTCCACTTGGCAGTAGTACGAAGTTCACGATGATGCTGCCTGGACGGACTGAAACGCTGCTAATTCGTGATTTTTCGACACCAAGCTTTGTTGCAATGCTGCTCGTTAATAAATCTATGAATGATGCTTTGTTGTTGGTGTTGATGACGTCAAAGTAGCTATAAATCAATTTTTAAAAAATTAAAAACTTATCGGCGAACAATATTAATAGTTAAACATATTTACACCCGCGAACATCAACTCTGTTGTTATATTAAGCAATTATTGGATGGGGATGAGCATGAGACCGTAGCGGATCATCAAGTCCAAGGCCTGCGTCATGAAAATTTATGATATCATGCGAAAACCGAAATCAATGACTGCTTTATTGTACATTTTAAAAGTTAAAGAAATTCTTATCATTTACGTCTACGGATCTACTTTTTAAGCGCGCGTCCAGCACTTTGAGCTCGAAATGATTACCTGCAAATTTTTCTGGAGATTATCACGAATAGACCTCTTTACCTTGGTTGTTTGTTTACCCATTTCAGACCACGTGATGTCACTCTAGGGAATTAATTCTTTTTTATGTTAATAGTTTAACATTTTCATAATAAAAAACAATTCCCAAGAGAATGCCACGTGGTCTGAAATGGGCAATTTGCATACGAAGGTAAAGAGGTCTATTAGCTGCAGGCTCTCGCCAATCAGAATCGTGAGACTCAGTAAATTTTATGATGATTCAATCAGTGTTACCTGGCATCTAGAGAAAATTGTATTTCAATCTTCTGATCACTGTTTGGAGTGACGGAAGGTGCCTCAGTCTGGCTTGCAGTTTTGGCATTGGTCGAACTTGAATCACTACTCGAGGTCCTACTCTGATCAGTTGGGGTAGTGGTGGTAGGAGATTGACTGTCTTTTGGACTTAAATCAAAAACTGTGAAGAATCCAAGATGACCTGAGGTGCAGGTGACAGAAGCCTCATTTCCATTTACGACTGCTGGGTTCGTGGAAACGTCTGTGGTTGTCCACGAGGAAGACGACTTATCCCACTTATGACACTACACGAGAAAGCAATATATATATATATATATACACACACACATATATATGCACATATATATAATATCGAGAAGTCTAATTTGGGACAAAACTGTTTGGGAATTTTCTATTTTTGTTGTCCTGGTACTCAAAATGACCAGAGTTCCCATCTCCCTTCGTCTTAATGTTGCTTTTCCAGTGGTTTATTTCTTGTTTTCAGCAACAAAAATCATCAATGAAGGGAGAGCGGGTCTTCAGGGTGAGTAAAATTTCGCTTAAATTTGGCCCAACAGGTTTGTTTGTCCAAGATTGTTGATTGCTAATGGAAACTGGCCAAACTGTAGGAATGGCTGAGTTCAGGTTAAAATTGGGAAGTGCATAAATATGGGCATCGTTTGGAAGTAGGAGGTAGAGAAGGAGAAGAAGGAGGAGGAGAAAAAAGTAAAAGGATTAGTAGAACTAGAACTAGTTGTGGTATTAATAGATATTAGATCGATAGTGGTAGATATTAAAAATGAATAAAATTTCGGCATGTGGCAAAAAATCACGCCAAAGAATAGTCAGATCTATTTGATATTCGCTTGATTCCTTTCTTCATATTATTGTTATTTTTATTTTTCTGCACTAACCTTGATGTCAGAGGAATGGGCGGCAGTAAAATTGACCAGTGGAATCACAAACGTTACAGGCGTAGCCAGTTTACGAATTGTTAGAGGAACCAACGTTTCTGGGTTGAAAAGCTTCACATAGATGACGTCACTGGCACGTGATTTATTTTCGGCGAGAGAAGTGACTAGGAGATCATGGGACATCTGAGATTAAAAAAGAGATTCACATTGGTTTATATTGTATTTCTTAAATGTACTTTTTTTCTATGGAATGGCTATTATATTCCGTCGTTAGTGTATCATAGCCAAAGAAGCATGCTTTAAATCTGAATTTGTCACTTGGCCATTAGAAACAGCCAACTATTTTTACTTAACGTAAAAATGTAACAATCCTAAACTGATCAGGTTTGATCCTCCATATGTCAGCCCAGTATTAAGGCAACATTAAAATGTTTTACAAACTTAACAATGGCTTCTGAAGCAACCTCGGAACCCTGTTGCGCTTTTTTGTAGGAACCCTGTTTTCTTTCTTCTTTTGAATTTGCTCCGTAAAAAATTCCTAAATCTACAACTAAAACTGTAGCTATCGATTGTTCTATCAAAGGTAAATCATTTCCTAATGATCAAGGCTTCGAATCTATTTTTGCCCAATCTTCCTCTCCCGATCTATTTATTCAGACACAGGCCTCCATGTTACTATGATTATAAATCAAGAAACTTTGCCTTAAAAGTATTTATGACGCTTTGCATAACAACGCAAGTGTTATCCAGTAAAACGTAATGCTATAAAAAAATCCTTGAAACTTACCTGAGAGGACACGACGCATGCGCCGTTGCAGCCGTCTTCAACACAGTCCCAATTTTCATACAAATCCTTTAAGGTCTTTCCCAAGAGTACCTGCGCGATTCTAGATCCATATAATGTACAATTATTGCATCCAATCAGACTGTAGTTCGTATGCACATGTTCGAAGGAGTTTTTCTCGCTTCTTAGGACAGTGACGTTAGTCTCGGCTTCTACTGGCGCTTCTCCGGTGGTCAAACCTTTGCACATTGACCGACCACAAGCTCGTCTAAAAGATCAAGAAACTGCTCTTTGACGGTCATTGAGTCGTTAGAGAAGTTTGCTGGCTGGATGATTTTCCTGTAGATGTTGAGGGTCGATTCCACCTGTTTTTGAACCGCAAGGCAAAAAATATTAGGCCCAGTTCCGACGTCGAAATTTTCCCGCGTCGAATCTAATGCAAATCAGTCATATCTATGTTTCACTCATTATCATCTCATTCTTATTAAATTCGGCCTGGCAAAAGTTCGACGTCTGAACTGGGCCTTAGTAAAAATTTTAGAGCGTATTTCGAATGAAGGGGTCGAACTGTCTTGTGGCCTAGTGATAGAGAATCCGCCTCATGACTGGGAGGTCGCGGGTTCGAGCCCCGGCCGCGTCATACCAAAGACGTTAAAAATAGAACATACTGCCTGCCAGCTTGGCACTCAGCATAAATGGTATGGAGTATGGAAGTTAAACAAACGGAGCCACCAGCAGACCGGCGCCCTGCTGTGGCTTTCATTACCTATGTAGCCGTGTGGCCTAGGGCTATGGAAACAGAGATAGGCGCCGCCCTATACGTCACTCGGCGTGGGTAGGACTTTAACTAACTAACTTCGAATGAAGGGAAATTGATACAGCAAATTAGTAGATGGCGCACTATTGGAGTAGTGGATACGTTTACCGTAACCATAACTACGGTCTGCGACTGGATGACTTACACGCAATAGGAAGTCAAATCAATGACAGGGATTACCATACCGTGTGTGTACTACAGTTCAGTACAGTAAGTTTCCGTTTTTAAAAGTGTCGTGAAAACCGTTTTATTATATGTATAACTGACACTGACTATTTCCATTTCAAAGTCGCAATTTTAGCGTAGTCTAGATAACTTGATAATAAAATTTAAATAGAGTATTTTCGGCCATTCGGTTTTAGACCCGATAAAACACGATCTGTGAGTTTATTGAACGGCTTCAAACACGTCACATAAATAAGTTCAAGTGTGTAACGACTTTTTGATAAAAAGTGGAAACGAGAAGCGAAATTTTAGTTTGATGAAAACTTTTACATTACGGGCATGCGCATTGTACAGAAAACGGCTCCCATAAGTGTAAGATATTACGTCTAGGCTAAGATAAGAGCGTTTTGGCTCATTTGGAATAGACCTTTTTTCTCAAGGTTGCGTGCGCATCCAAACTTGACAGGCCACAAAACCAAAACTAAAAACGCAAATTAAGAAAAATTTAGGAGAAAGTTTTTATTTAAAGAGGAGTATAATCGATTTTTTTAACTATTATTCAAAAATTTCAAAGAAATATATGATAACTTTCATCATAAAAGCTCCTTTTCTAGTGTCGCAGCCCGTCAAATTCCTTGTATTTGGATGAGCGCACCCTTGAGAAAACGGTCTATTGCTAGGAAGTCAGTAATCTAATGTGAGATTGTCCTTTGTGAGACTTACTAAGTCTTCACATAAACTTGGGTCAAACTTTATATAAAGATTCGCCTTCATCAGTATTCTTTATATAAAGAATACTAATGAGGAGGACTTTACCGGGTATAAAGCCTCATGCATGTGACTCATTTGAGGCTTTTGATGGGCCCAAATGCTCATTAATTATTCATGTTTGAACTTAGGTTGACCCTCAGTCGAACACTCTAAAGTCTAAACACGGCCTATCTCCTATCGCCTCATTCGGTGGCATTTTTCAATGAGATAGGTTTACATATCAATTATTGTGTGCTTCTCTGTACTTCTTGCTTACCTGTTCTACTGTTTTCTCTTCCACATCTGGATTCTTTCCATTATCAACCGATCTTCTTTTACGTCGACTCGAAGTTTCCTCGTCCTTTTTCTCTTTTGCCTTCTCCATCTCGTAGAGATTATCAGATATCCTCTTGCTTATTTCTGTCTTGAGTATTTCTTCAGTGGCATCCTCGACCGTTAAAGTGAGACCATTTCGTACGAGGTTCTTCTCGTCTTCACTCTGCGTTTCTCCATTTTCATTTGAATCCAGGACCTGGTGAAATTCAGTGTTAGTTGATATAATGTCCAACGTTCTCTACCCTATTTCTGGGCTTTCGATAAGGTCAAACGTATGTCTTCACGTTAACAACTAACACAGGTACAAGCTAACGTGTTAGTGGGATGGACCGAAACTGAAATACAGGGAAGAAGACGCGTTTGGAGATATTGGGTTGCAAAAGCCGCTATTTGATAATTTCTACTCAGTTAAAGAAGTGACGATACCCGGTATGTTAAGGAAGGAATCAAGCAGAACTTCAATGGTCTAATTTGAGTATGTGAAAAGTTACAGGGAAACACAGTCAAGTTATTGCCTGCATCATTTCCATGTTTTCTGTTTTCTGAACATTTCAAAAGCTTATTACTTTAAATCAACTTCTCTTAATAGTTTGAAATCGTACAAATATACTATATTGTGATCTTTCATTTGGTGGCGAAATGTTTCCTCAAAAGCTTCAAAATTATACCACGCCGCGCTGTCGAAGAAGGTCTATACAACCGGTTTCGTATTCAGTCTGCAACAAAGAAAAGTGTTTCCCTATGCGCGCATTTCAGCATGTGTCTAGAAATCTACAACAGTATTTATCAAGGAAAAAAGTGGACTTTTTTCCGATTATTCGTTTTAAATATTTCGGTGGTATATTTTTACAGGACCAAGCCAAATAATTTATATTTTCAATTTTGGCATTTTAAGTAGTAGAGAACTAGAGATTTCCGATTTAACGGGAAAATCGCTGATTTGTCACTAATTGTACCGAGCAGCTCGGAAGTATAATACTTTTTATGAATTAAAAAAAAAAAATCGAATGCTGCACATGCACTGTATTTATTATAGTCTGCGCATGTCTAATTTTCCTTAACGCCTCCCACATGGATCAGAGCGTCAAAGAACTAGGGCTTCTGATAGAGACAGAGATTGAAATTCACTGATCATAGCAAGGGGTTAATCTTCCATGGTCTAGGGGCCGACTAACCTCTCCCTTGAGGCTTCGGCCGAGCTCCCTGATTAGT
>WUAP02146067.1:0-11510 GCA_015163945.2 Stichodactyla helianthus | reverse complement strand
TCCGCTCGGGATAGCAGCCGTTAGTGGGGAGGGAACACAGGGAGCCCGACACTAATAACGGCTGCGGGGGAGACTAGCTGCTCATGTAATTACTGCGAAAATCGCTGTATCGTGACCCGTATTATCGTAGATTCGGTTGGAGTTTTGTACTTTTCTAATCCGTTAATCATCATTTTAGGCAGAGGTTATTCAAATCAACCAATGATTTTCACGGATTTGCATAAATCCCGCCCCCAAAGATGATTGACGGATCATAAAAGCACAAAAATCCAACCGAGGTGACGATAATACGGGTCGCGATGCAACGATTTTTGCAGTAAGAATTGGCGTCTTTTTCATTTTGAATTAGAGATTTTTTATTTTTTATTTTTTCAGGTTTCTTTGAAGGAACTACAGCCAGAAATGGAGGTATATTTGATAATGGGATAGCTTTCCCACCCCTACTTCTTTTGTCACTCTCAAATTTTGCTGGATTGATTAATTCTTTGTAGATCGAGGAAATGAGTCAAATAACTCAGCCACAGGGATCCCCTGTCAGGACGAAGCCCCTGATATTCTTTGGGGGGTCCCCTAAGGTAAAGGGAAGCTTCCTGCACAAAGCTGCTGAAGCAGAGAGGGCTGTTGAAAAGAATTCCCCTAAAAAGGTTAGTTTAACGTTCAGTTTACCAGGGTTTTCAATATCTTTTTGAATAAGCGTCTGAGTGATTGAAGTAGGCGTCTGTGTCCCCAACGGGGCCGTAATTTATATAAACAAAAATTTACAATCATATTTATTAAGTAAGACACAAAATAACCGGCGGTAAGAGGTAAAGTAGGCGGCGCTATACCGCCGGTAGCCGCCTATTATTGAAAACCCTGGTTTACATTGGTGCATTTCCTATCCGATGTATATAGTAAAATACTCATAGATTGGCCATTTCCGAGTTTTCGAAAAAAATGCATGAAGGGTGAGGCTTCATGTGAAATCACTCTTGGTGGCTCGAAACGACTGGCTTTTCTTTGACTTTTTTCTGTTGCTTAAAAGTTTACTTTTACGAGTGAACTGTGAACAAGTCATAGAGAAAGGAGTGACAACAGGAAAATTCAGTCGTTTTATGTCACAAAGTGGAATTTCAGGCGTACAAGTTCGGAACTTGTATTATGCCTTGTATTAGTCTTATGGTGGGCTTATGTCAGATGCTCTCAAACATTTGCTCGACCAGTCAGGGTTTTTCGCTGATTCTTCAAATGTATTTTTAGGACGCATATCTCCCATTCCAACCACATGTAATTTTTAGCAATCAACATTTGTTTTGGTGCCGTAACCTGATAAAATGTTTTGGCTTGTCGGACGTAGCAACAGTAATTATGGAGCAGTGGAGCTATCTTACTAGTCACTGCTATTTCTCATTCAAATTGGACTGGTTTACTTTGTAATTACCACCACGGCACGAAATCAGAGATTTAAAAAAGCGAAAATAAGAGGCTGTACCTTTACCTTAAAAAAAGAAAAGAAAGACGAGCAAGCAAAGCACAATTTTGTTCTTTTTTAACGTTGTGGTCTGTAGGCGTGGACTGAACCAAGACTGCCTCTGAAGGGAAAAGGTGAAACGCGTAATACGCATGCCAGAAGAAAGCTACCGCTGTCCTTGTTAGACGATGACAGTCAGGTTCGTTAGAGCAGATTTCTTATGATTGAGTAGCTTATGTACACTTATTTCAAAAAACGTCGCAGCCAAAGCAAGAAGCCAAGTCCTCAAGACAGTAATTCATCCATTTAGATGCAGTCTGTTTAGTCTTTTTTTTACAATAGCAGGCTGCTATGCTTCCTAAACTCAAAACCCAGCTAATATCCTGACCACAGACGTTTGCTTTTGGTCTCCGTCTTGTTGCTCGTTGCTTTTTGATTGCGACAACGTTTTTTGAAATAATTGTATATAATTGAGTCTTGATTATCTTAGTTAAGCCAATCAGAAGGAATAAAGATGCATAGACGATCTGTAACTGTGCGATAGCGTACCTTTTCACAACATTTTGCAACATTTTGCATTTCAAGTTACAGCAAGTAACTTTTGCTCGTATTAGCACTTCACGGGCGACAAATTTCACTGTTGCGCAAAGTAGAAATAACCTCTATTCAAATACAATTTCATGTTGTGCGTGGTGTGGTGTTAAAACAAAAAATAAATGAGAAACTGCCGTACCAAAATGATATTCTGATATATGGTTTTACTGAAATAACACCTGAGCGGCGTCTTGAAAGAGCTCTATATGAAAATAATTAAAATGAGTTGCAAATGCTTTATCAAAGGATTTTGTGAGGATTGCGCCATCACCAACCAAAAGGCGTCTGCTTACGGAACACCAAAAAGAAGTCATGAGAGAAAAGAGGTAAAGCTGTTTTGACACCTGTCAATCAATGTCTTTTACGTTTGCTTACACAACGATAATTTAAGGCTCTGAAACAAGACGTGACGTTGCCTGCTACGTTGCTTGAAACGGGGAAATCGCACCGTGTGTCCACTGTTGCGCGCGCTCGTCGCAGAAGTAGAAACGAGTTCTACTTTTATAGATGTCGCAGGGAACGTCGCACCGTGTGTCTAAGCCTTTATTTTCCTTTAACTCCTTGTATTGAAAATGCCGGATCTGTCTTCCTTTAAACAATCCATAGATGTTTTGTGGTCGCAACTTGAGTCCAGGTTCCCACTAGATTCTTAAAACATAACTAGCTGTGCTTAAAACAAAATTCATCGCTAAGCTGACTTGGACACAGAGCAGGCTGTTTCTATCACAGTGCAGAGACATGCGCGTGTGTTTTATATTGCTTAAGTATAATAAATTATATCAAAGACAGTATAGTCTTTCCCGCTTCAAACCACTTGGTAATCACTTTTTCATCACGTAAGCAGCGCCCAGAAGCAGTAGCTAGTCGTAAAACTCTTAATGCGTGTATAGTGCTAATTTGATTGGTTCTTAATTCAGTGACGTCCCTGCTCTTTACAACTGTTTGGACCAATCACAAGATGCTTTTTACCCGACTCAAGAATCATTGTAAGTACCTGTAGGTTTTCTCCCAGGCCACTCTGGAATTTATTCTAAAGACTACGTTTACTGCAAAAGAAAACAAAAGGAATCAGAGCCTTTATTGGACAAATGAAAATTGAAGTAGCAAAAACTGGCCTCGTTTGCGTGTAAAGGCTTGGTTACCTTTCAAAATGGTTGCTATAGTGATTTTTTGCTTTTCTGACGTTTGTTGTTGTCTATATGTCATTTCTTTTTGTTTCTTTTTCAACAGGATGTGCACACCTTCGCCAAGTAAGTTGAAATTTGTTCTATAGTGTGAAATTTAGAGATAAACCACTGTTATATAACCTATGCCTTGAGGTCAAAATATCTCCTTACCTTTTCTGACTGGATCTCGTGCAAAATAACTGCTATTTTCAATGGCAAAGTCTGCAAACAATCTCCACTGCGCGAGCTTCTTGCAGCAACAAATCAGGAATCTCTAATTAAACTTATCTAAGCAATCCACTACACATACTTTATTAGCAATTCCATCAGGAAAATACTTTTTGGGACTTGGTAAAGTGACCATATCTTACGTTATCCTAGTTATTTATATTCCTAAGATTCATTAAACTTTTGGTCATTTTTATTATGCACCTATCAATAGTCTTTTCCCAAGATATGGTTGAGTGAGTCCTGTACTTGCCAAAGCCTCGATTTCATTAACGTAGCAGTTTCTTCAGGTGTCTTTGCTTTATTGTTTAATCATCCCGAAGTCCATTGTATCAGATTAGTACATAGCTCAGTGCACGATGGTTGGACTCACTTAACCATATCTTGGGAAAGGCCTATTTCCCTACCCCCAGGACTCTAACAAATGTCAACTTTCCTCTCCCTTCCAGTCTCTCTTGTTATTTCAAGTGTCAAATTCTCCTCCTCTGGGGGAGAGTGTGCTTGTCAAATGCCCGACCCAAGGAGCAAGATCCTATGTCAATTCCCCCTGGGTTGACCCTCTCCTCCCCTCCCCTCCCCACGCTGGGGCTAAACATTGATAGGTGCATTAAAAGGAATTAAACTTAAATGTGCTTGATTAAATAAAATTTTGAGAATCATTTGCTAGTGAAGTTTTTTTAGATCTCAAACTTTTTCAAAAATATCGTCAAAAACCTCGCGTTTTTCGAGTGCATACAATCGTGTTCTATTTTATTTTTTGTTGAAGTTGAAGAAGCAGCAACTCCCTTCGAAAATATAAAGCTGCCGGGCAGCAAAAACAGGGACGAGGAAGAACAACGAAAAGATGATGACAACGGTGCTGAAACTAAAAAGACATCAGACGTGAACAGGGAATCGAGCAGCGATGACGATAAAATTGTTGATGAAGAACGTCCGAAAGTTAGTGAAATACCTGAAACAATGGAAACAGATCTCGAAGAGGTTTCGGCAACTACGACCTCTCTCTCGACCTCATGTCAAGAGACTCCAGTCAAGAATCAACCTTTGACGTCATCGTTGTCTTCTCCATCCCACATGGATCAGGATTCCGAGAGCAAAGAAGATGAAACGACCTCACCTGATGTTATTCCATCTTCTCAGATATCTTCTGGTTCTCCTTGTCAGTTCAAGTCGTTGAGAAGATCTGGTTGTGCTCCTGTTAATAGCATGGTAGTCTTGCTTAAGGATGTTAGCGAAAAAGACACCAAGTCCAAACAAGATACGTGCAAAACTGATGCTGAACCTGTGAAAGAGCAACCGGAACTCAAACCAAACTCAGCTCCCAACATCGAGGAAGAACCGATAAACACAAAAATTAGTAGAAGCCAGGAAAATGAGACAGAAGTCGAAAAAGACGAAACAAATAAAGTGATGTCGTCCAGAAAGAAGAAAAAAGCAACAGCAAAGAGTTGTGATACTTCGCCAATTGCTGGTCGAACGAGAAGAGGAAGACAACTAAAACTAGACACACCTAAAAAAGACAACGTAGCGAATGATACCTCAGAGGAAGTAACAGAAAGCTCATCGGATAGCCAAGAAAACTCCAAAAATAATACATCTGAAGACTCTTCAGAACAACAGGAAACCGAAGATATTGATGACCGTTTGGATTTAGAGGCAAATTCCAAACCGGAACCGGAAGTGACTAAAAAACCGGAAGCCGATCAGACAAAATCCATGGAGCCCCTAGAAGTTAAAAGTAAAGTGAATCCCCAGACTTTGCTCAGTAAAGATGTGATGTCATCTCCTGTCTCAAGCGCAAAGATAAGATTTATGAAACCAAATACCGGAAGTCCAACCCAACCCTCCTCCGTTAGAAGTTTCCAGTCTCCCGTTTCCTCGCCCACCACAGGTATCCTGAAAAGGTGCACTGGACGGTACGATTCGCCATCTCCTCCAAATAAGGTGAGCAATGTATGTCAAGTAGCTATAGTAAGTTCAATAGTACATTGTTTCTGTTTATAAGACTATAATATATAATTCATAGGGTGCATGTGACGTCAAAACCGACATGTCAAGCATGTTCCTGGAGTAATCTATATAGACCTTTACAACATAAACATGAAAATGAGGCCTAGGGGCTATCAAAATCAAAAATGGAGGCGAAGTTGACTAGCAATGTCTTTTCATCTCACAAATGCTGTACAGCTGAACTGTAATAGGAACATTACTTGACTTTCGTGCACTTTGCTTCAGATTAAGAATAAAAAATAGCTTTACTGGCTTAATACGACATTATAAAGCCCGCTGCAGTATCATCAAGGTTTCCATGGACTGTTCGCTGAAAATATGAAAGTTTTGATCCAGGGATATCTTCTAGAGGAACGTTGACTTCGCTGTCCGCTATAACCGCAGTCTTTCAATTCACGTGACATTAAGTCATGGCCCTTAGACCTAGTTTTCATATTTATATCGTAAAGGTCTATCTCAAGGAATGGTTGCACCCAAGAATGATGACCTTTCATGGACGGACGTTAGTACAGTGAACCTGAAGATACAGGCTTTAATTTTGTTTCGGAAGAAAAAATGCGTTTGTCTTTGCGGTTGTTGTCTTGTTGATAATGTTGCTGTCGTTGCGGTTGTTATTGTTACTGCTTTTGTCGCTTTTATTGTTGGTATCACTTCTGTTGCATATTGATACATGACTAAAATGACTGAAGTTCTCCCGCGCTGTTAATGCAACAATTAATTTAAACTTTTCTTGCCAACGAGGAAAAACGTAATACTTACAACGTTTTCATGTTAATACGGTAGGTTCGACGTGTGTCCTTCGCAATGCCTTTAGCACAGGAAGCCCATGAAAAGGAAACGAACACAAACCCACTGGGAGATAAGCCTACAGTTATTCATCCAGAAAAAACAGACTCATCCTCAAACGAAGCTGAATCAGCCATGATAACATCATCTAAAGCATCTGCTACCTTTACTATCATTAAACGAGTAAGTGAAACGAAGCCTTCGATTCTGTCTTTCTGTCTGTCTGCAGGGGCGGATCCAGGGGGTATTCCTAGGTGTACCGGACACCCCCACGGGCCAAGCGTGAGAATTTTTTTCAGTAAATATGTCTTATTATTCACGACTTCTGTTTCTCGAATCTTTTCTTAGCAACTGTTGCATAAGATTAAATCTAAAAATGAATTGAAGTACAAATTAAATAAGTCAGAACAGGATTATAAATGGCGTCACTACATCGTCACTTTTTTCTTTTCGGACACCCCCCTTGCAAATTTCTAGATCCGCCCCTGGTCTGTCTGTCTGTTTTCTCTAGTAAAGTTTGGCAGTTCTCTATTGCAAACGCTGTTTGAGGGCTCTGATACAATGTAAGTGAAAACCAAGCTTTAAGAATCATATACATTTTGTTTTCCATAGCGTCGTAAGACCCCATTATGTCTGAAAGAAGCAAAAGATACCTCAACGTGTATTTATCCAGATCTCGTGGACTGTAATCTCCCAGTCGAACAGATCCTTCCATCACTGTGCTCTTTCACCTGGTCACGTGGTCTCGGTCACGTGATCCACGCGCAGAATATCAGGACCATTGGAAACCTGTCGTCATTGAAGGAATACCAAATAAAAAATCTCCCAATAAGATCGCCTAAAGTACAGACCTTAAAGACAGCGTTGACCACCTTTCATCACAAAACTAAGGGATTGAAGTCAAAATCTGCGAAAGATATGACCGCATTATCAGGTTAGTAAACAATACTGTATTGAACCTCTGTTAGTCGGGCAGTGGTCGCTGTAGAGAGGATATATGATTCCAAGGGAGTAACCAGTAAACGTTCTTTCCCTTTTTCTATATAGTTGTACTATTTTCTATTGATAAAATTCTGACAACCGCATTCTGTATTTATGCAAAATTAGACGGCTACATTCACTACATTACAGCGGTTTTCGTATAATGGCCCGTTAACACTAACAATTTTGGTCGCGCGACTTGAGCGGCGACTTCAATGGCGATGTTTTATTCCAAATCGCGCGTATTTGTGCTAGATTTCGGGAATATTCGAATCGGTGGCGACTTGTGCGCGATCTGTCGGCGTAAAATCGTCATAAAATCGCAGCTCAAGTCGCGCGAAAAAATTGCTAGTGTAAACGGGCCTTGAGTGAGAAAGTTACGGTATTAACGTCACGTACACGGTACGGTATGCAGTAACACTGTAATGGCTTTTCATTGCGCGAACCATCCAATCACAACGCGTAGTTACGGTTACGGTAAAGAACGATATGGCTATGAATTTGCCGTATCGCTTCACACTACAACTCGGACCGCTATTCAACGCCTCGTCTTTAGTATTCACAGTATTTTACTATTTTACTATTTAGTTTGTAGTAGGGAAAAAATTTTGAAACAATTCTCTATCAAGGTGGGCAAACTGACGTTCATAAACTATGCTTCTACGTCTATATTATGATTGTTAAACAATTCTGTTATTTTGTGTAGGGAAAGAGAAGAAAATGCCACTGAATGATAAAACTATTGAGACCAACTTTGATTGTCCCACCATTTTGGAAAGCGAAGACAGTGCTCCAAAGGGAAACGATAATGTCAGAAATGACCAAGAGAAGCAAGCAAGCACTACTGATGAAAAAACAGACAACTCCGAAGAATTCTCTGAAGAAAAAGAAGCTATTTCTGAAAACGAGGAAAATAATAAAACTGAAGTCGACATTCTGGATGGGGGGGTTGAAAAAGGGAAGAACGAGGAGTGTGTCGGAGAGAAACAACAAGAACAAAGCGAAAATCCCGACGAAGACCAAATACCTTGCGCATGCGCAATGGACGAACAAGAAACTATGGATTTATCCGATAAAGTTATATTGTTGCCCGAAAATTCTGAAGAGCTCGAGCAAAGTGAACGTGATGTTGATAAATCGTTCACTCCGCCTTTACCTGCACCAGAAGAGAGTGAGGAAAACAGTAACACTTTAGATGATGACAGCGCTACGCCTAAGAGGACAGCTAGAACCAACCCGACGATGCTGTTCACACCAACTGATGACGAAAGCGAGGAAAATCAAGCATACAATTCTAATGATTTGATAAGTAAAATCGATGAGGACTTAGAGAAGGATACGGTTGTGTTGAATACACAAGAGGCGAAAGAAAATGTTGGCAATACGATCGAAGTAGATGATGTCATGAACTCGGAGAAAATTGTTGAAGAGTTACCTCTGGATAATGGTAAGGCCTTCGTTTATTTTTTATTTTTTATTCCGTGTCGCAAGATAGATTATGGGGTGATTGGGCGCTATAATCTGCTATAGGATATTTACTAGTACGCTAACAAGTACTTGCCTGTAATTTTCTTTTGAAGATGTCTTGTAATTGCTGAACCAATGTGATCGAGGAAAAGGGGGCGTGTGGTTGACATGCCAGCCCTTATAAACCGAGTTCCATGTGCTCAAATATCACGTGATTGGTCTGGCCAGTAAGCGGGATTCGAAATCCCATACCTTTCCCTTACCAATGCGTGAGATAAGTTGGGAACATAGCCAGCTAATAACTGAATTGCCCCGACATAAAAGTTCCATTATCCTAATCGTATAATGGTGGTTATAGCTGATGTCATGATTAGGGGAAGTTTCCAAGAAGTGTAAAACTACAGCGAATTCACTGGAGTTCCGTATTTGGTTATATTCTCTGTATTCCGGTCTAGGATAGACCAAAAATGTTTTTGTAATTTCAATATTTGAAATATCGCAAAAAAAATTCAGCGCTACAGCATACCGTGCGGGAAAGATGTACGTGCTGTAACTCACGTCATGGGCCATCTTTCAAGAAAATCACCTCGAACGACAAAGCTCGCTAAAACTGAATGATAAAATGTCAAAGCACTGTGTTTTTTAATTATCCACTTTAAGATTGGCATTCAAATTTTATATTATTTTCAAGTGTTCTAATCGTAAAATTTTCTTTTGAATTTTGTTAGTTGACACAGATAACATTACAGACGTTAATGTCAAAGGTAATGAAGTTACAGAAGGTGAACCTCAAGAAAAAACACAAGACATGGACGAATCTGACGAAGATAAATCATCTGATGTCCAAATCAAAGAATTATCACCAGAGCAAACGTTCTATAGCTCGCTAAACTCAATTCTAGAGACGGCAACTCCTGAAGTGCTTGGACGTCTTTCCAATGAAGAAATCTTTCTCGCTCATAAAAACTTGACCGAACTTATGTCTAGAGTTGTAACAGCTCTGCAAGAAAAATTACAGACATCATGTCAACAATAAAACAAGCTGAATGCTTTAAGATTCGGGAGAAAACTTACCGTAAAACATAGTAACCCACGAGGTCGAATGTTACAGTGCGTTTCACATAACTTTCGACAAGTGAGTTCCGAAGTTCAAGTCGTACTTTGGAAGTTCAAAACGAACTTCGAAGGCGAACTTCGAGCCTACTTCCCGCGTAAGTTCGGTAATTCGTTAGATATTCAGTCTTTTTTGCAAATGGTGCATGTTTTTCTCCTTGAAGCCATCCTTAGGCAAAGCACTGTCCTACTTTGTAGGGCAGCTCAGTCAGTGTAAACCTTGAAGTTGATTTTAACGAACTACAAAACTTGCGCGGGAAGTAAGTTCGAAGTTCGTTGTGAACTGCCAAAGTACGACTTAAACTCATTCGTCAAAAGTCATGTGAAACGCACTGTAACTGTATATTTTTTATAATGCAAATAGATTATTGGTTTCAGTTGTCGCTATATGTAAACTGAATTCTTTTTCTATTTTGTTTTGAATTTTAGTAGCCTAAATAAATTGGAATTCAGTTTTGTCAACTTTTCGCCATGACTGTTATATTTAGATTTAGCTTTTAAGTTGACAGAGGAAGTGTAAATAAAGTCAGGCGAGTACAAAATGCATGGTTGAGTTTATTCGTTCAGCAATATAGACCGAAGCCACTGAACAAGTGACCGAAAGTACGCGTTGTGATTGGATTATTTAGGCCTAAACTATGGGAAGCCATTTCGGGTAATACACTACCGGCTGAAGGACAACGTAGGTTGGCTGAGAGAACAAACCAACAGACAATCAAACAAAAGGAGGCAACTTATCTTCTGTTTTTGATTGCTATTGTTTGCTTCGTTCTATTGTTTTGACGTCTTTTTGTATTCTTCTTTCAGCCAATCTGTGTAGTCCTTCAGCCGGTAGTCAGCGACCCGCCATTCCAGTGTTACTGTTTCCCACTCATACGAAAACCATTTTCTAACAACATCTCAACTTCCGTACGCGTATTTGGGTAGTTTTGGAAAACGTTTTTCCAGGGTCTTGAAAATTTTGGAAAATCAAGTCCTAGATTATGAAAAGTCGTGGAGTTTTGTTTCGAAAATTAATTAATTAGTTAATAATAATAATAATAATAAGTAATTGTTGCGAGCTGCTAGGAGAGCAGCGAAACTAATCTTGACGTGATCCCTGTGTTACAGGAAGCCAATAAAAATCTCGATTTGTGTCGATTTGTGTCTCGATTTTCGGAGCATGCAGTGTGTACATTCAGCGGGGTTCATAATAAATTTGTGCGTTGTTTCGTTCAATCCACGTCCTGTCTAGCTCTGTCTAGCTTGGATTGATCGGCTTCGATTCTTCAAAGCAACTTAACTGTTCTTTTGCGTAGTTTAATCATGCCAAATGCAAACTTATTACTGGAAGTACTCATCAAAGTCACAAACGGTTAAGTGACATTTCACGGGAAAGACAATGAACTTTTATAAGTTTTTCAGCGCTGTTGTGCGCTCAAAGTTTGCCAATCGAACGCTGGATATCAGTGGATATGAAGTGGTGTTTGTCAACATTTCCAATACATTTTGTACAGCATACATTTTATCATTTCAACGTAAACCTTTGGGCTCCCTTGGTCCCCCTGCCTACGCCCCTGACAACTAGCTAACGCATCGAGAAGCAACCAGCCAATCAGCGCGAAGTGAACATGCACATATTGTTAGCGACACCCCGAGGGGGAAAAAATGGTACACAAATGCAAGCCTGACCGGGGTAGGGTGATCTTTATGTTTTTCCATCCCGGAGAAAACAA
>WUAP02146056.1:0-11512 GCA_015163945.2 Stichodactyla helianthus | reverse complement strand
CCCCTCCAAAAAAACCCTTTAGCTCCCTCCCCCCCCCCGTCTCTTTAAAAACAACGCCAATCCCCCCCCCCCCCCCCCCACCACCACCACCACCACCACCACCATTATCAGCCCTAAATTAAACGCCTTTATGTAAATACCTGCTATCTCGTCATGCTATTGTAAGCGTACGCTTACAATCCAGCCTGTGCCGGTAGATTTCTCAGTGATGACTACAAGCCAAACCCGCATGATGATAGCAATATCACTAGATGGAAAAGCGAGGCAAATGAAATCAAGCTGAAGCTTAAAGCCATTAAAGATAAGATATCAAAAACGACAACAGCCTCTTCTCTGAAAACACTAGTAAACTCAAAACTGGACTGAGCTGCTATCATAGCTTCAATAATGACAAACGCTATTATATAACCTCTAGTATTGAGAAGGATGTTGACCGCTTCATTGAAGATTTAGACACATTGCATTTGATAAGTACTGGAGTACTTACTACATTGGTTCGAAATCTAAGGCTTCTGAAGCCAGAAAGAGAAAGGAGTAGAGAAAAAAAGCAAAGAAGAGGAGGTTCACAGCTTCAGATAACAGAAGGAAAAGAGCTTGCACTATATTTAGATCCTTGGGAGGAGCTCCTATTGAAATTTATTATGAACCAGATATATATGGAATACCGCAAGTGGATTCAATTGATGAGGAAACCTTACTTTTGTTCACATCAAAAACGGAAAAAGCTTGTTTACGTGATCTCTTTGATTCCCATTGTTTTACGGGGGAAGCTGAAAATCTAGTTTGTGATTATTGCTTCAAAGATCTGCCAAATTAGCTAGATGACAGATTGAGACTGATCAGTTGCAAATGAACTTTTAATATTTAGTACTTTTTTCATAATGTATACTGATATTTGTTACAGTTATGTTTGTATTCAGAATCTTTGATTCATAAAGTGAGGAGCAGTGGTGTAGATAGTTTAGTTTATACTGAAATGTTATACCAAAGACCATGTACATTTCAAATAAAGCTTAAGCCCCCCCCTCTGTCAAATGGG
The DNA here is from genome assembly GCA_015163945.2 of Stichodactyla helianthus. Classification (NCBI taxonomy): domain Eukaryota; kingdom Metazoa; phylum Cnidaria; class Anthozoa; order Actiniaria; family Stichodactylidae; genus Stichodactyla; species Stichodactyla helianthus. The sequence goes on along the minus strand of WUAP02146056.1, from coordinate 10,473 downwards.
TTATTTACGTTGAGCCCCACCCCCAATCTAAACATCAATTTTATGTAATGCCCCCCCTCCTGATAATTATTGCACAGTCCCTTAGCTGTTATCGTTACAGACATATATGTATATCACAGGTTATGCCCTTTATTGCTTTACTTCGATATTAGGTTACGCGTTGCAGCATCAGACATCGTACTTCTTGGTTTACAAGTTAAGTGAATAATGTTTATTCGCCTTTTTTTTTCTGTAAATTTGTTCCAATTTCATAAATGATAGGCAAGAAAACCTCAGTAAGTCCAAAAGGACTTTTCTAGGAGACTTCCTTTTAAATTATTTACAGTCATTTTTAATATTTTTTGGGCGATATATTAGTTAACATAACAGTTGTTACGAATGTTCATAACACCTAAGAAATAAGATTAAGTATGTAATAGTATTAGTATTGATATAATGAATTTACAAGCAACTTTTTCATTTTACGTTTGAAGATACTAAATGTAATGCAATTTTTTGTATTACTATCTATACTATTCCAAATGTGAACACCATAGTTCTTTAAGGACATTTTTTGTGATTGAGTTCTAGTATAATCAACGTGTAATTTAGACGATGATCTTGTATTATGTTTATGTATTTCATTGTTTGCCTTAAAAAAAATCATAAAAAACATCCGATGGTAAAATATTATTTATATATTTGTACATACATTTACATTTGTACATTTGTAAATTTTGAAGTCAAATAGAAATTTATTTGGTATATTGATAAGATTTCTTGTTTTTTAAATAGTTCTTTGCTATGATGGTTATAATTTGAAAAGGTAATTATTCTTAGTATTTTCTTTTGAAATAGGAATAGTAAATTGAATTGATATTTATAATTATTTAAAAAATTGACATTAGAATAATAAATTTAATGAAATACGAAATCCTAGCTGAAAGAATTGCGGATCGACCCTACAGAAGATATATTTTTTAAGCGTAATATTTTGTAAATACAGCACCGAAAATTGAAACAAGCGAAGACAAGCGTAACAAGCGAAGTAAACCGGTATATAATCGTTTTGAAAAGTACGTTAATCCACATAAAAACCTAATTAAACAAGAATTTTGCCTGCATATAGATACATAAACTAATACAAATAACAGAATGTGATGTCATCAGACCTTTGGAGTTAGTCTGCGAACAGAGGCTCTTTTCTCTCGCCCTCCCCTCTCCCCCGCTCTTGATGAGCGGTCCGTAATCAGAAAAAACCGGACCGCTGACAACAAATCAGCACGCCGGATTCCTAGAAATATTTATGTATGAAAATAGACTAAACTTAGGTCACCCTCTGGACCCTGGGGTGCCATTTTGCAAGCATGCGCAGGCGAATGACAAACGATGATAAAACAATGTCACTTGACCTATAACTACATCACAATAGGACTTGGTAGGCGTCGCGTCGCGTCGGTGAAGTTTTCTTTCGCTTTGCAGGACGAAACAGATCTAGTAAGTAAGTTACAAGCTTTTTTCTATTGGTTTCGTTTTCTTATGTTTGACTTGTAATTTAAATATGACGTAAATGTCCTAAGGATAAAATAGCATCAACTTCTGTCAACTCTTCTCATGTGTAAAACTGTAGAAAATATGTAAGAGTCACCAGTTAAAAATTGCTAGGCGGAAGTAATGGCGAAGTCACCAAGTCAACTGCGAAGAAACCGTCGATCTAACTCTTTACATTCGACAAATATTACAAAAATTAACAGGACAAGGAGAGGAGAAGTCGGTGTGGAATTGGGTTTCGCGTGTGTTTAATGTCTAAAGACTGCGCAAGGCTGTTACGTATGGCTGAAGTTTCCCTAGTAAGCGTCATGGAAGAAGAAGAAGAAATTCAACCAACTGAAACGAATGACACAGACGTTGAGAAAAGATTCCGTTTATTTTACGCTGTCAGAGAAAACAATGTAAGAAAAGTTCTCGAATCGATTAAAGCTGGCGTTGATGTTGATTTTACCTACGAAAGAGGGAAAACTGCACTGTTTTACGCGGCTATGTTCAGTAGTAAAGAAATAGTTCAAGCCTTGATCGAGGCTGGTTCTGATGTCAACATTACAGATGATGAAGGTAAAACTCCATTGTTTTATTGTGCTGCTCAAAATAAAGTAATGAACAGGGCTGAGCTCGAGATTTTAAAGGCTGGCGACGAAGAAAGCACGAAAACTGATTTTAACTACGGTAGCGTGGCTTCTACAATAATCAAAGCTGGTGCTGACATCAACATGACTGATAATGAAGGGAAAACTGCTTTGATGTATTTTCTACGAAATGAAGATACGGATTTGGCCTGTGCTTTGATTGAAGCTGGTGCTGATGTTAACATGACTGATAAAAAAGGAAGGACCGCTTTGATCCGTTGGGCTCTTTGGATGTACGAATACGGCAGATACCTTTACGTTGAGGATGAGATAATGGCAATGAAGAAAACTGACTACAAAACTGTAGCTTTTAAGATATTGAAGGCTGGAGCAGACATCAACATAACTGACAATGAAGGGAAAACTGCTTTGATGTATTTTCTACAAAATAAAAATACGGATTTGGCCTGTGCTATGATTGACGCTGGTGCTGGTGTTAACATGACTGATAAAAAAGGCAGGACTGCTTTGATCTATTGGGCTCAAGGCGACTACGACAGCTACCCAGATGATGATGATGATTATGATGATTATGAAATGATGATGAGGAGGATAAAAATTGATCTAACTGACTACAAAACTGTAGCTTTTAAGATATTGAAGGCTGGGGCAGACATCGACATAACTGATAATGTAGGGAAAACTGCTTTGATGTATTTTCTACAAAGTAAAAACACAGATTTAGCCTGTGCTCTGATTGACGCTGGTGCTGCTGTTAACATTACTGATAAAAAAGGCAGGACCGCTTTGATCTGTTGGGCTCGTGGGATGTACGAATACGACAGATACTTTTCTGATGACGATGATGTATACGTTGAGGATGAGATAATGGCAATGAAGAAAACTGATGCAACGGACTACAAGACTGTAGCTTTTAAGATGTTGAATGCTGGGGCAGACATTAACATGGCTGATAATGAAGGGAAAACTGCTTTGATGTATTTTCTACAAAACAAAAATTTGGATTTGGCCTGTGCATTAATAAAAGCTGGTGCTGATGTTAACGTAACTGATAACGAAGGCAGGACTGCTTTGATTTATTTTGCTGGGAACCAAATAGAAAGCAGGGAACTACCTAGAACTGGTATATTCAGATATCATGATGAGGATGATGACTACGAACGTGTGGCTTCCATGATTATCAAAGCTGCTACCGATATAAATGTAATTGATAAAGAGGGAAAAACTGCTGTGATTTATTCTCTACAAGCTAACATCGGCAGTTTGACCCATAAATTGATTGATGCTGGAGCTGATATTAATGTTGTCGACAAAGATGGCAAAACAGCACTATTTTATGCAGCAATTAACAGTTATGAAAGTGCTTGCCAGTATAAGTTAGTTAGGCGCCACAGTAGTTGTTCTAGAGATCAAATTGTCGCCTCTTTAATGGATACTGTCCATTTAGATAGAGAAAATATAATTAAATTGATTGAAGCAGGTGCTGATGTCAATGCAAAAGATCATGAAGGAAAAACTGCTTTGATGTATTATGCCGAAAATGAATACATTGACATGACAGTCATGATACTTAAACATGAAGCTAAGCTTCAAGATGAATTGTCAAAATGTATTAAACAAGCGGAGGATGACTACAATATTGTGGCATCTGCTCTGATACAGGCTAGTTCTAATGTAAACACCGTTGATAACCAGGGCAAGACAGCACTGACATATTTTCTTCAAAACAACAAAGATTGCTGTGCTTCGACCTTGATTAAGGCTGGTGGTAATGCTAGCATTATTGATCGTGATGGCAAAACTGCATTATTTTATGCTCGAAAAAGTTGCCAAAAAAGTTTCCTGGATAATTTTATTGAAACAGTTACCGACATCAATATTACTGATAATGAAGGGAGAACTGCTTTAATGTTTGCTGTTCAAAACAACGAGAGTTTGGCTTGTGCACTGATCAAGGCTGGTGCCGATGTCAAAGCCGTTGATAAGAATGGCAGAAATGCTTTATTTTTTGCTTCGGAAAAGGGCAATGAAAACGTGGTTTCAAAATTAATTAAAAGTATTGACATTAACCATACTGATAATAAGGGAAAAACTGCTCTGTTGCATGCTGTTAAACATAGCCAAACAAGTGTAGTTGCTAAACTTATTGAAGCTGGGGCTGATGTCAATGTGTCTGACCAACAAGGCAGAACCGCTTTGATTTATTACGCTCTAGATGAGACGGTAACCAGATTATTTAAGCAGCTGTCCAGCTTTCGTGTTGATGATCCTGCAAACGTTTACTTAGAGTGTTTGTCTTCTATGCTAGTAAAAGCTGGTGCTAATTTAGACATGAGTGATAATGAAGGGAAAACCGCTTTGATGTATTCTTTTCAAAATGGAAAAAAAGACTTGGCCTGTGAGTTGATTAAAGCTGGTGCCGATGTTAATGTGACTGACAAAGTCGGCCGAACTGCTTTAATATATTGTGCTCTAGAGGACATGGAGAGAAGAGAACGGATGATAACCGATGACTACATTTTCGAACTCGAGGATGATCCTGATGACTATCCTGCAATTGAGACCAGAAGTGTGGCTTCCATGTTAATAAATGCTGGTGCTAATTTAGACATAGCTGATTATGATGGCAAAACTGCTTTGATGTACTCTCTTCAAAGTAACAATGAGAATTTGGCCTGTGAGTTGATTGATGCTGGTGCTGACGTCAAAGTTACTGATGGTGATGGCAAAACCGCGTTAATGCATTTTGCTCAAGTTGGCATGCCGAGTACCAGAGAACGTAGTTCGTATAGTTACTTGCCCATGAGTTACTTTTATGGCGAGTATCCTGAAAATATTGATACATCTGATTCCAAAAGGGTAGCTTCTGCATTGATAAAGGCTGGTGTGGACATCGACATAACTGATGACGAAGGAAAAACTGCCTTGATTTATTTTCTTCTAAGCAACAGAGAGAGTTTGGCTTGTACGCTGATCGAAGCTGGTGCTGATGTGAAAACCACTGATAAGAATGGAAAAACGGCATTGTTTTATGCATTATTTAGTAGCCATGAACGTAGGCTTGCGATGAGTATTTGTGAGAGTGACGAGGAAACTAGTTTGACGGATACTGTGAAAGATAGCAGAGAAAGTGTAATTACTAAATTAATTGAATCTGGTGCGGATGTCAATATCACTTATGATGAAGGAAAAACTGTTTTAATGTATTCCATCGAAAAGCGTAATAAAACTTTAGCTTGTTTGTTGATCCAGGCTGGTGCTGGTGTAAACGTTACCGACAATGAAGGCAAAACTGCTTTGATACACTGTTCTCAAGAGGATAACCAAAACAGAGTACATGTGGGGCTTAACTACAGACAGAATAACGATAAAAATAAAGAAGTAAGAAGCATTGCTTGTGCATTGATTAAGGCTGGTGCTGATGTCAATATCACAGATAAGCAAGGCAAAACTGCTTTGATTTATTGTGTTCAAAACAACAACGAAAATATGGTTTCTGTACTGATTGAAGCTGGCGCTGATGTCAACATTGCTGATCATGATGGTGGTACGGCTCTCGTCTATGGGGCAGGCAATGAAAGTATTATACGTAAGCTGATTATCAATGGTAAAGCTCAAGTCAACAAAAGAGATAGATATGGTAGACTTCCTTTGTTTTACGCCATTACAGAGTCTCTTACATCAGCCCGTCATCTTCTTGAAAGAAGTGTTTTACGTAGGAAAGACAATAAAAGCATATTGTTATTTTTTGTTGAACAATGTTTGAGAAGAAGACGTAACTGTTCTTATATGTCGGAAGGTTTTAATCTTTTGCACGAAAAAGGAGTACAACGAGAGGCAATATCTGAGGCGTTGATAAACTCAGTGTTTTGCAGGATCCTTCTAACTACATTGGAATTACAAGACAGCAAAAGCAGTGGCCCACTATCTCAGAAAACAGATGTCAAAAAAATCTTCCAAGCTTTAAATTTAGCTAAGGAGTATATTGCAGAAGATGCTTATCAAAAGTGCCAGAGCATCCAAAACATTATAATGACGATCAAAGAAACGACAGACTTGTGCACGACAGTAGCAAAGATTGTTGATTCACTTATTGAATTAGGCGCAAATCCAAGTTATGCTGACACAGACGGTAACACCGCACTTCACTATGCAGTCTGCTTGCCATTCGCAGGTGTACCTCAGGAGACAGTAATGGAGATATGTAATCAGTTGGATGAGTCAGGAGCATCAGTCAGTGCAAAAAATCACCAAAATGAAAACCCACTTTTCTTTTGTTTGTCTAAGGTAGATTGGGTTGAAAGAAGTCATAAAAGTTCCAAAGTAAAACTCTTGGTAGAAGTCTGCACATTTCTACTGGAACAAGGATCAAGTGTAGAAGAAACAGCACGAAATGGAAAGTCAGTTTTCCATCTGATTATTCAGTTATTCCAGCAAGGGTTTCGTGTGCGTGATGACACAATTAGAAAGAGTGTCCTTAATGACAGTTTGACGCTGTTGCAGTTGTTTCCAAGTTCACTTGTAAAGAAAGAAGGGATTGTCAATAAAAGGGATAGTAATTTCAACTGTCCACTACATCTCTGGGCAATGCTGAAATTCATTTTGCCCTTGAAAAAAGACGACGATGCTGTAGACCGTAATGCTTTTGAGAAGCGGATCTTAGCTTCAGTCTTTAAACATCTTTTAGCTTGTGGAGCAAAATTGAATGACAGAAATGAAATTGAACAAACCCCTTTGCATTTATGCCGGACATGGACTGCTGCTAATCTTTTGATAGAGGCTGGAGCAAATAGTAATGTCGTGGATTCTGATGGAAGCTCTCCTCTTTTAATAACTTTAGAAAGGAATCGATTTTTGATTGAATCAGATGCCAATTGCATTTACCCAGATGTTAAACAACAACCAAAGGAATTCTGGAAGACTGCCGTTGGAAAGAAGCTTGATCCATGGGCTGTTAATAGTCATGGCAAATCTGTGATGAGTATCCTTGTTCGCTCAGAAGCCTTTGTTCTGGCCAAAGCACTAATCGAAGTTGCTTGTGAGGGAAATTTCATTCAAAGTGACGCAACTGCAGTATCACTCTTAAATGCCATTTGCAAAGATCAATCAACACGTGCACAGTGGAAAAGTATTCTTGTGGAACAACTTTTAAAGTCAAGGATTATCACTCCAAAAGACAGGGAGGACACACCACTTCACTTTTGCTGCAGAAATATCGTAAGAGAAATAGAAATGGTCTTTCCATCAAGGCGGAGGCATCTTGGACACCTAGAGGATTCCTTTATAAATGATATGATGACATCAGTTCATTGGACAATTGTTAAACAGCTTCTTTCGCATGGATTTAGTTCTAAAGTCCACGATTCGTCAGATCATTCTTGCATTGACATAGCCAAGAAGTGTCCAGCACTTAAAGATCTTCTAACAAAACCGTTGAGTATTAATGAGGTTCCTTTGGTCATCCCATGGATATCTATATCCAAATCACACAAAAATGCATTGACAAAGGTTGCAAGGCGACAAGAATGTAGACAAGTTGATTCAGTTTGGTATCACGAAAATAACATACAAAAAGGTTCGTTTGGACTGGTTTTTGTGGGAATCAATGAAAAGGATGGCAGAGAAGTGGCCGTCAAACGCATCGAAAAATTACGGATGCATCGACCAGAAGACAAAAGAGAAATAACAAGTCTAACAAAACTTTCAGACTGCGAACAAGTGGTTCGTTACTTAGTATTCTTCGAAGATAAAGACTTTTCTTACGTAGTTTTGGAACTGATGGAAGGAAACCTTAAAGATTACCTTGAAGGTAAAGATTATGATGCCAAAGAAAGTATTCAACTGTGTGATGATGTGTTAAAAGGGCTCAAATATCTGCATAAACAAAATATCATTCATCGTGACCTCAAGCCAAGCAACATCCTCTATAAAACCTTTCCCAAGTTATGTTTAAAAATTGCTGACTTTGGTTTAAGTCGATGCATCGACAAGTGTAGCACGTCTGCCACAGTGTTGGGGTCTGTTGCTGGTACCAGATGTTGGATTGCCCCAGAAGTGTTGGCGTCATCATACAAGGAACATTCCATGGCGTCTGATGTGTTTTCATGTGGACTGGTGCTTCATTACATTCAAGGCAAACGACATCCTTTTTCCCCAACTGACTGTGCTAACAAAACTGAACAGCAAATCTGCAACGAAATCGAAAACAACGTATTGAAAGACAACAAAGAAGGATGGGATGCCTCGCTCTGCCCTGAAGCTACTGACCTGCTAAGACGTATGTTGGATAATGATAGAAAGGATCGGCCAACAGCAACTGAAGCTCTTGCTCATCCATTTTTTTGGTTAAAGAAGAAAAAAATGGAGTTTCTAAAATCTGTTGGCAATCAACCTGAATTTGAATGTTCGCGTGCCCTTTTACACAAGAGATCATTTCCTTTAACTGCAGTCGAGAAAGACCTCGATAAGAACTTTGCTACCATAGTCACACAGAAAACTTGGGATGATTCTGGGTTTAATCACATGCCTGCTATTTATGCTGAAATGGCAAGGAAGAGAAAATACTGTACTACTTCTGTAGTGGATTTAGTAAGGTTTATACGAAACACCCACGAACACGTGTCTGGAGACAAGAGACCACCATCAATCAGGAAACTGGTGCTTGAAGACTTTGTGTTTTTGGAACACTTTCCCAACCTTGTTATGGAAGTCTTGAAAAGCGTGAAAACTCATGGATGGGACTCAAGAGAAGAAATCAAGTACAGATTAGATGACGCGATAGGTAAAGGTAATATAATATTATTGTTAAAGATATGTGTTTGTGCATATAATTTGTATAGGAAATCATATGGTTTCGAGTGCGATTTGGAATAAATTTGAAAGAGTGAGTTTTCAAAAAGTTCGATCTTTTTGAAATCTCACGAGTTCAAATTTATTCCAAATTTCACGAGAGAAACCATATGATTTCTTGTTAATAATACAGATGCAAAAATTCCGAACGAACTGCGCTGTGAAATTTGCATAAATTAAATATCCGTGAATGAAAGTAAAAGGCGCGCGAACGCTTTGCACCGTTGGTCAGCAAGAACAGAGCTATACGAGCAACCTTGGACTGAAAGAGCAAGAATTATATCATTTACAAGACGTAAGAGAAAAATTCACTGCACAACCCGTAAAAAACGTACAAAATATTCTTGAAGAAGTACTGATAAAAAAGAGTCAAATAACTAATGCACCAGTCAATGTTAAGCCCCAGGGGTGGGGAGGGGCATCCCTAAGGGACTTGACATCAGTTCCTTTCTCGTGGGTGAGGAATTATACGCTATTTGACATTACCCAAGTCCCCGAGGGTGAGGAAATTGGACAAATTATCGCAAGAAACTGGAACTACTTCAGGTGGCCATCTTGAATTTTACCCATAATCACATCGAATCAGAATCGGGATCAGAGTGTCTTTTTTGAGCAATATGTCTTGGGTCATTTACAGAAAGAAAAGAAAGGCTGTTACAGCGACTACCTACAACGAATTTGTCCAAGGAGGGGAGTTTTTCCGATCCAAAATTGGCATACAATTATGAATTATTGTTCATCCATAATATTTTTCGTACTCGTAGATAGGGCATACATTAGTGTCATTAGTCGGTGTTTTGAAGTAAAATATATACAAATTGGGTCAGATCATAATTAAACAGTTGTTATTCTCAGGCATTTGTATATTTTTGATAGAAGGAATGTGTATTCTAGCTCAGTATTTGTATGTAGTCTTTCCAGTCACATGCATGGATTTCTGGCGGGAAAATTGAGGAAGCTACAGCGCTTGCATATTTAGCCACAAACTCTGCTATGCTCGTCTCACGAATGCATAAACGGAAAATTTCGCAACACAAACTTCCAAAATCCTGTGTCATGGATTTACACCAGACAGAGCTACTGTCCCTGAGAGGGGGTTTTGACACCAGTACTCTTCCCCTGGGCAAGGCATTTGACTTAGAGATAGCCCAAAATGTCAAATCCCCCTGGGTATGCCCGGCCTCCCTACCCTGGGGCTTAATATTGACTGGTGCATAAAGACTTCAGCGGAGCTAAAATTCAAAACAACTTGTCGCTCGATATGGATGATTATTAGTGACTGCAAAGGTGAATTCACTCCCATTATGCGAAGAAGAGAATGTTAACTAGTGTTTAAACTGGTGCATTTAAAGAAAATTTGCTCCTTATCAGAACTTTAATAATTGCAAGGGAGGGCGGAAAGCGATTTTCAAGTTATTTCGTTGAAGCTAAACCGGAGTAGAGAGTCGCTTACACATGAGGAATTTCGATGAACAAACTGGTAAAGAAAAAACATTTTAAC
>WUAP02146045.1:0-11512 GCA_015163945.2 Stichodactyla helianthus | reverse complement strand
TAAATACTGTCTGATGAGTGCGTAAGCACGAAACTCGGAGTTACAGCAAATCTTGCCTCTTCGTCATCATTCATATAATTTTAATATTATAATCATAGTACTGGTGCATTAAGGTTTCTATCATATGATTCATGCAAATAGACCTAATCACCTTCGGTATAATGTTTACTAGTTTCAGATCACATGTCATTCCCTTGAGAATATGATTCTTTGTTTGAGGCTCATCTATATCAATGTATCTTCTCAAGCATTACCAAGAAACAAAGAATCATATTATCAAGGGAATGACACACGATCTGAAATAAGTAAACATTACGCCCAAGGTGATTTGGTCTATTTTCAATTGAAAATCAAGAAAAGCCACAAAATCTACCTTGCCCATGAAGACTATCAGTCCTGGTTGGAATCTCCTGCTAAAAGAAAACAAAATAATTTTAAAAAATTTATTAACATGTGCAATGGCACAACTGATAGCTCATATTTCAAGCAGGTCATTTGCAAATTCGCAATACTTCAAGTTACATACAGTAAGCCATTCATGTGCTAACCAGAGATTGATTGGCTAGTGAAGTAATGTAAGCAATTTGGAAAGAGCTTTTTCATGAAAATGAGATGGAATATTCACACAATAATTTTGTTAGGGGAAGGGTAATTATTATTACTATTATTTTCCAGTCTGGTATCCTAGGAAAGTGCATGCTATGATTGGCTCTTGAGTGGTCTGGTTTTTCACAATATGCCGGGTCTAACAGTATCCTGGCTTGAATGTTAAATAAAAATGGGAAAAAATAAACATGTTATTTACTGGCCTTGCTAGGTCTGTATAGTGAAAAACCGTGCCCTCAGTCTTGAAAACAGACTGAGGCCTGTGGCCTATATTCAAGACTGAGAGCACAGTTTTTCACTTTATAGTGTTTTGGGGTGGGCAAACATTTTTGGAATTCATTGAGGGGAGTGGCCTGATTATTTCTTGCATCTTGTATGGGTATGGGGTGAAAAAACATCATTATATTAAAAATGAAATTTACTCCCTTCCCCTGCTAACTATTGACATGTCCCTTAAAAGGAAGGTCCAGGGAAGAGAGTGGGGATAGCAGGGAGATAGGGGAGGTGGGTCTACACTGCAGTCCAAGGAGCCCCTTTCAGACTTGAAAAAATATTTATTTTATCTAATATTTATGACTGTAGAACCAGGGAACACACTCCTCTGGTGAAACTAAAGCATCTCTGGTGATATTCTGTACAAAAGTTCTGAATATATAATACCACCAAACCAGTCCAGACTTGCCTGATGTCACTAAAACAAGGCGCCACACGTACAGTCTTTTTCCGTCCGTTCTCACACGTTACCGCTAGATTGCATACTTACAATAGCAAATGGTTTAAACATCAATAATAAGTTTAAGCGTACTGAGTTACCTGACTGGTGACGGACTTGTACAGACGTAATATATCGTTGCCAAAAGTGATGAACTTGTCCTGAGTGTGTGGAGACCAAAGCACTTGGGGTTTCATTTCTTGAGGAATAAAATCAGCTGAAACACTTTTAGGGCATCAAAACGATCGTTTCTTTTAATACTTTATCCTCTCCAGTCTTCAATTAGACCCTTTTACAAAATAAACCCTGAAAAAGAATAATTAACGCCGCAAAAAACGAAACTCGTTCCGTCCGCCATTTTGTTTTGGTGCTCACGCATGCCCAGCTGGGTCTAGCCGCTGGTCTAATTTATTCATCTAATCGCTGATTGGTTGGTTGGTATTTCAGCGCGCAAAACGAATAAACAAGTAACTTTGTTCTTTTTTCGGTTTTGTTGTGAAAAAAATACAAGAAGAAATGGCTGAAGAAGAGCTATTAAAACTGGAATCGAGCCTAAAACAAGTGCAAGAGAAATTCATAGAGGAATGGAAAGGACAATTCGACAAACATCTGGACGAGAAGGCGATAAAACACAAGGAAATATTGGAGTCAGGGAAAGGTGCTTTGACAATCATGACCGTTACTGAGTTGTGTGTACGGTTTTTTGGATGTTTATCTCGTACGTATTATTGAGTCCGGTCAGCTTTGAAGAATGCTTTTTTCTTTGTAGAAAGTATTGCTCATCTTGAAGAACAAATACAGAAGTATCACGAAGACTCAAACAAGAAGCTGGAAAGTTAGTAACCTCGTCTTTTATTGCAATTGCAATTCGATTCTTGAGTGAATCGCGGTTTTATTTGCAGTTATTTGTATTAAAAAAAATCTTTATTCATCAGAATCGTATTATCTTAATTTTTCTTTAAGAATGCAGTTCAACTATTATGATATTATGGATCATGTATTTTCACACATTTGTATACTTCATGTCTGCTAGAAGTAAACAAAGGCAGTGATGTTAATAAGCCAACCATTTTTTGCAAAAGCTCTTTACTAGTTAGTTACATCAGCTAGCAGACTTTTCTCACATGGCAGCTACTTTTATTCCCATGGGAATGAAGAGCCTTTGTTCATGCCTGACTAAACTCATTCTGAAGTAATAGAATGTGAGACTTAATGGGCAAAATGTATTTCAGTCAACATGGTTGCTGCTTGAGAAAGGCCTGTAGATCTCTGGTTGGCACGGCTTATTTAATTCACATGACAGCAGCAGATCAAAGGGAGGGGTTTATGATGTGCACCCCTTGAGATGGGTGATTTACAATCAATTATGGATTTAATTTTAATTACTTTTGGTGCTCGAGTCCCAATCATAAATGGTGCACCCCCGTCAAAAAATCCTGGTGCACCCCCCTAAAAAATCCTGGATCAACCTCGGCATAAAACACCACTTAAAGCACAAAATAGATATTTTATTATTTTTATTTTATTTTATTATATCTAAAACTTTGACCCTTGCCAATTAAAAACAAGCATCACTGTTAAAAACTGTTAAAAACAAGCATCATAACTGTTGGCCTTAGATTCTCTTTTTCAAATCAAATCTAAATTTCATTTTTATGTTTTTGTCATAAAAGTTTTACAACAACAGGCTGAGGAGGTGGCATCTCTAGAGAAAGAACTAAGAGAACTTCAAATTTGTGCATCTGCTTTACTGGAGAAGAAAGAAAAGGAAGAGAAATTGTTGATGGAAAAAGAAAAACACTTGGCAAGGGAAGAACAAGGTGACTAATTATATAACAGGCCATCAAAAAAGATGGATCTGCACAAAGTATGACCACCTTTAATAAATTCACATACTTTTATACACAAGTATTTTTAATGTCTTGTTGTATGTACCAAATAAGGCAGGTATCAAAGATTCTTTGGCAGCAAAAAGCAATTCCAGGGTCCGAAATTAACTTTTGAAAGAGGTCGTCTAAAGGACAACTATGCTTAAGAATTTAGGTGTCCAGAGAAAAATGTGGTCATCCAGAAAAAAAAGCATGGAAAAAGCTTTTTGTATGTATTCAACCAGTATGCTGTACTGCATAATTATATTGTCTCTGATAACAACATTAAAAACAGTAAAGATGTTCTAAATTGTTTGTGATACAAAGTCAGCGGAAATAACTACGGTACAGTCACTATGTTCAGCGGTATTTGCATAATCAAGATGGCCGCAATTGCAACATACAGACTCCTTTATTTTACAAATACGGTGTACAAGGAAACAACTTTAGGCAAAACGTAGGTCGTCAGTTGGACAACCATTTTCCAAAATTCAGTCATCAATGGAAAATTCTAGTCCCTGATGACTGGACGACTGCTAATTTCGGACCCTGAATGCATAAAAGTATGCAAATACATTTTAAAAGTGGTCATCTTTTTGTTCATCACACTGTAATTTGTTAATTTGGAAATTAATTGCAAACAGTATAGTTTTAGGGACTGTTCTGCTTTAACAGATCAGTTCATGCCTAAATTTTTTGTTATTTTGGCAAAGTTTTCATAAATGGATATGTAGTCTGGAGTATAGAGTAATAAAAAACAACCAATAACACCCTCCATAAATTGTTTACCACAAAACAATGGTTTCAGTTGAAGGTTATCTAGAGTAGAAAAATTTAGACCTTTACTAAGCATTTCTTCAAGCCTTGAAATCAAGGATAGATTCTTCTATCCTTTTGAAAAACTGCATACATTCAGGAAGGAAGATGGAGTCTAAACTGATGATCGAATATGAAACCCCCTAAATCTAGCATATTAAAAAAAAAAGAAAAAAAAAACAGAAAAATTTCCTAATACCTGTGGATTGGGAAATACACTTGACAAGAAAAATTAATGGTGGCAGAAGAACCACCAAAACATTAGTTCTTTTATACCCTTTGAAGAACTCAAGTTACCAGTAAGCTAATTGCATGATGATTAATATTCAGCTACACCAGTATTGAAGGTGTCTTGTTGCTTTTCCACATCAAAACATTTTCTGTTTAACTTTCAGAAATTAATGCTAGGGAGGAAGCTACAAATTACAAGCTGAAACAGTTTGTAAAGGGAACAGAATTTTTTGAAGACAGACTTGCTCTTATATTCAAAAAGATTGATGGTGAGTTTCAACAAATTCCTTTTTAAAAACATATTTTTGAAGACCAATTTGGATTCATGGTACTATCATCATATGATGACGACTGAAATGGTTTCTTTTGTGAGCCAATTCCATAGTCTATTTTATACACATTAAATTATGATATATTGATTTGTTTATCCCATAGAGGACCATCTTCAGTTTGTATTCAAGTGCATTGATCCAAATGACTGGGAGAAAGCATGTTTCTTCACTGTATCTGTGAATGATGACAAGCACTATGCAGGTGAGAAAGAACTGTTGAAAGTTACAATTGACTTCAAGGTACAAACAATACACTATCTGACATAAAAACATGAAGCCAAGAAAAATAAGGGATTAATTTCAAATCTCATTCAAAGGAGCACCTGGTGCAGGCAACATTGTTGGAAACAACAAACAACAGAGGGATTGTGACACTGTTTAAAATGAACTATAAAAGTATTCTGAGCACTGGTAAACTACTGAAAATTTGCATCCCATTGGCTACATACATCTTGCTATTAGGAGCAAAGTTTCAAAAATGTTCACCTGACGAAATTTGTTGTAGATCTTGATTCTACTTTGCAACATGGCAGAAGAGGTCACATGATGCAATTGTGTAGGTGTGGTAACAGTTGCAGTAATTGTATACTTTTATGACCAGCCGACATGTGTCAACCAACAGTTGGTTGTCACCAATATGTTGGGTGATATCAATATTCCAAGGATTGTTAAAATTGTGGGCTGACAATTGCCCCTTTGTTGGCTGCAAATGGTCATCAAACTGGCTACTGTCAACCAAGAGTCAGCTGACTGTTGACTGAGAAACAGGCAACAGTTGGCCAACTTTTGGTTGACATGTGTCAGCTGGTCATAAAGTACACAATCTCCAACAGGTTACACCATGTATTTGGGCCTTACTTTTCACACTGTCACAATAGTACACAATTCTCAATCAGAATGTGAATAACAGTATGTACAGTATGTTGGTGATATGATACCTTTCATCTACTAGTTAAAGACTGTGTACCTCAAGTTGATGACCTGGAAACCATGGTGGATGAACTCAACAAGACAAATAACTTTTCCAACTTTGTCATAAACATGAGAAAGAAGTTTAAAGGAACCCTTTAAACTAAGGATGATGTAGGAATCCTAGTCCTAATGTCAGGTAAATTGTAATTAATGTTAGTAAACTTGAGGCTTTTGTGTGAGGTATTCATGAAATTGAAGGATCCTTTAAGTTTTTCATGCATAAAAGTTTATGAAACATGTTTCAACTGCAGCTGTGGCAGTCTTCATCATTGTTCTTCATGTTTTAGAAACTTTTATGTGTGAAAACCATAAAGCATTCCTCAATTTCTGTAAATAATGTTAAACAAAACTTACTAATGACTAATAGTAAATAGCCAGAGAGAAATTTAAGTAATGCAGAGAAATTTTTATTAACTTTTAACTTAGTACATGTACAATGTACAAGTTATTTCAATTTCTAACATTTAAATACTTATTAGAAAAGTAGGAAAGCAAGTCATGTGCACATGACAACAAGGTGGAAAATGAAAGCAATATTTATTGCTAATTTCACAGATTGAACATCCACCTTGTCATTATGCACTTATTCAGACTTACTTTTCCTACTTTTCTATTTAAAATTGTCAGCATATCCAGGATTCTAACACTTACTCAATACAGATAACTCGAAATACACTACATCCATTATCAGTATTGATTTCAAATAACATTTTTAAACTGCATTGTACATTTTCACAATGCTCTGTCTGCTTTATTCGGTTAAAAGCATTGACAAGCATTAGCTGGGTATAGGTGGACATGTTTATAAAATGTCAGTGTGATGTTAATGTCCCAACCATTTTTATAATAGATTTTATTATATCCACATCCACTAGATATGAGCAATCGTGCGCTCTGATTGGTTCCTCTACTACTAGGATATCAGCCCATATCCCGTGAGTAGAGAAGTAAACAAAATGGCGGAGCATTTTGCCGATGTTATTTCACTTAATAAACTTGAAAATAATTAAAATTCTATATTTCTCACAATCCAGTGGATGTGGATATAATAAAACAATTATTCCACAAAATCAAGTCGTACAAGGCTAATAGCTGACTTGGTGCTACATGCCTCATTGGCTATGAGCTCATGTATGACTTGATTTCGTGAAATAATTGTTAATTGTCACATTGCTTTGTTGGATGATCTAATAGATTTTTGGCTGGCAATTTAAATGATAATTAACCAAAACAAAATACATCGTCCACCCACCCACAAAACTGCTGCTTGCTCTTACCTGTGAAGCATTACCTGTAATTGACCTTTTTGGCGCTAGCTGTCACATGGCATACTTTGAGTTACAGCAAAATGTTCAGACATTCTTAGATTGCCATATGAATGTACTGACTTCAGAACAAAATGTGAAATTGATTTCTTTAGTTCTCTCTCTAACAGCGAGAAAATTTTTGATCAAGTTAAAAAATTATATTTTGCTTACAGTGTACCAGTATGTAAGAATTCAGATTATCAAATTTAAGTCATTACAGTAATTTGTTCAAAAGTTAGTACATTCATATGGCAATCCAAGAAGAATGTCCAAACATTTTGGTGTCCTTAAAGCAAAGTATACCACATGAAGATCATTACTGCACCAGAAATTTGGATAATTTTGTTTTTATTTAATTAGAGAGGGAATTCCAAATGTATGACCACTTTCAATGTATTCACTAGATACTTTTCTGTACACATTTCAAAGCAAAACCACCTGTTTTTACCAAATCAGTCAGAAAAAAGCTTGCAAAAAAACCCATTTACAGACCAAGTATGCCAAATACATTAAAATGAAGTCATTTGGGTTTTGCACCGCAACTGTTTTTTTTTAACCATGGCAGTGTAAGTTCAGAACGGTTTATTTTTCCCTCAAAGGAATTGTCCAATTTACATATAATTATAAAAGTCTTGCATTAGTTTTTTTTTGACACAGCCAGGGGGTACTCCCTTTCTCCAAGTGGTAGGGGTGATTGGTGGTTATTTTTGAAAATGACCCCTAAAAGGTAAGCACAAATTAGCAGCTTTTGAAGCTATGTTGATTTCAACCTTAAAAGAGAAGATTAACTTTTGTTAAGATGATAAAAAATGGATTGCACTGATATCGTTTACAGTGGTCAGTAACTGATAAACTCTTTCTATTTTAATGTTTGTTCAATAAAGAAAATTAAAGTTAAATTTCACATAACTTTGCCCATGCAGGTTGCAAAGTTTGTTGGGAAATTAAAAAGTTGAAGCTGAAATTGGAAGTTCAGAAATATCATCTTTAATGAACTAAACTCTAAAATATTCTAATTTTATTGATCTCAGTTGATTAGAAATGCTTATAAGCATCAAATATTTTCTTTATACTTCATATTATTTGGCAAAATGGCAAAGTTCTGAACTTCTGCAGTAGGCAAGTTGGGAACTTTGTTTTGAATTTCACAAGTAGAGTGGGTAATTGCCAACTAACTTGCAAACTTCATAATGCACTTTAGAATTTCCCAATGAACTTTGCAACCTACATGGGCAACGTTATATGGAATTTATAATAAGAATTGGCCCTAAAACTGACTTTTGAGTCACAACCCCTAAAAGGTTCACACAGGAAATATTGTCAACCCTAAAAGGACTGCCAATCACCTTTTCAACTTGGAGAAAGGGAGTAACTCCCAGGTATAATATAAATACTGGTACACTTTTATATTTGTTCCACATAAGATTCAGGAAAGTATCCCTTCATGTTGTCCACTTCTCCTCTCCACCAACCATCACCCATTTTTTGTGTGACATTGATGATTTGTCCTGGTTTAATAGTTAATTGGTCACTTTGTTCGCCAATGAATTCATATAGAGCTCTACACTGGCATAAAACTGGAAAAAATGTAAATAATATTCAGTAAAAGGCTAAGTTGAGAGGAAAGAGTAGAGTAAATTGATCAAAATTACTACCAGTAATTCATAATATTACTGCGGTTTTCCGTTTTCTGCGAATTCAGACATTCCAACAGCTAGTGGATTTTTGCTGCCGCCAATAACAAAGATAAGAGGTACCGACTAATTAGCATTGATTGACGGCAGCGAAAAACCCATTTCACAACTAGCCATTGGAATGTCTGAGTTCACAGAAAACGGAAAACTGCAGTAAGTCATTGACAGTTTTAATTATTAAGATTTTTTATGAAATATCTGGCACCATAGGAGCATGTAATAATTATGTTAAGTTGATAATAAACCAGAAAATGCATGATCTGTTAGGGTAAAGCAAAATAAAAGTGCTTCTTTTCTTTCATCATTTTAATAATTACCAAATGAAGTTACTTTTTCTTAGAAATTCATCAATGAAATGTTTGTAAGTGTTCAGGAACACAATGGTAAGATGTCAGTTACATATTAACAAATATTAAAAAAACTTATATTTCAGTAAGCTTAAGTTGTGGATGATTATTGATCAAATAATTACACTGGGATTGTTATGACTGAATAACTTTTGGAATAAAATGCCACCATCATAAATATTAAAGAATTGTACCTGTGTCAGATTCAGATTCAAATTCATCATCAAATTCATCTGCAATCAATCAAAACTTTATGGCTCAATTTCTTTATACAGATAAAAACAAAATATCTAGCAGACGAATAGGATGATAAATATTAAATGTTCATACCTCTTTGATCCACATAGAAATCATATGAATGATTAACAACTCTATCTAAAGGAATCCTAAGTATGCTTTGGACTACTCCCTGAAAGACAGACAAAATATATTTTAAAAAATAGATAAACACACAAATGATTGAAAGACCTGAAAACTAAGGCTAAAACAATTAGGATTTGAATCACTTTACTCAGAGGCAGATCCAGGGGATGGGTGCAGGCACACCACACCCCCCTAAGATGAGATATTTACAGTCAATTATGGATTTAATATTTACTTTTGGTGCTCAAGTCCAGATCATAAATGGTGCGTCCCCTCTCCTCAAAAAACCTGGAGGTACACCCCTCACAAAAAGCCTTGGACTCCACCCTTGCCCAGGCCAAGATGGTTAGATTTAGCAGAGAAACTAAATGAAAATTTCTTTCTTTTTCTTCCTATTTTATTTTATGGAAATGGAACAAACATTTAAACTTTCAATCTGGCCTTAATTCTGCTTTTTCCAGTAGTTTTGTGCAGTTCTTTTGAAAGTGTGAATAAGGTTTAATACCTGTTTGTCTCTGGCAGTGGTGATGTAATCCATTAGTTGATGGGTAGGTTTTTCTTGACCACAGAGTTGTGCTAATGCACACTGTAGCTTGAAAAGACTGGCTTGCAAACTGTCAATCACAGCATTGGCCTGTGGTAATAAAACACTAAGGTAATTTTTCACACACTTTAATTGGCCAATTTGCAGCCTGTAACTTGCAGCACACACCACCAACAAAATTTTTGTGTTCACCTTAACTTGCCATGTAATAAACATTTTAATATTAACCTTGCTTTCTCAAAAGCAAGAAATAATCAAAATATCAAAATTTTAGTCATTATGTATGCACATTCTCCCAATATTTAGGAGAAAATACCCCTAGTATAAATGGAATGATCTCACATTTCATAAACGTGCCAAAACGTTACTTTAATCCATTAGATGATTATGTAATACGTAAGGGGACCAGGGAGAGTAAGATTCTAGGGGGAGGTGAAGGTTTTGTTCAATTCTCGTATTGTCGGCTGGTCATGAAGAACACAATCTACAAATTGCTTATAGTATCCACATTTGTTTTATTATGATTAACATACATGATTTAGTTGTGTTGATACATCTTGTTGCCCTTCTTGGCTAGTATACTCAGGATTATCAGCATATGTTTCAAAGAGAGTCTTGATTCCTGAACATAATACAAGATAATGGAGTACAGTGCTTTTGAGGCTTTTGTGTGCAAGACATGACAGTAATGTTTTACAGTTTTGTGAAGAAATAATATTATAAATGATTGACATTTTGACTGCTCTGGTGGCATCAGAATGATTGCTAAATTCTAATCCAGGCTGTGAGTTAGCTGTGCCCTGACTTAAATCAAACCAGAAGTTGTTTCAGTTCTTTGATTAAACTGTTACAGAAAATAAATTTTATTCATCACATACAGTAATTTTGATTTACATTCAACATAAAAGTTTATAAGACTTTAAGTTATTACCTTCTTTGGCTTTCTTTTCATTTTCCAGCTCTGCAGTTATGATTCTGATTTTGTTTTCCAAAGCCTCTTTTCTTCTGTCAAAGTTCATGTTATTTTCTAGATCCTGCTCCTGTATTTGGAAAATTCATAAAATTTCACATTATCTTACTACTGGATTGATTTTAACTGGGTTGAGAAATTTCAGGATTTATCTCCTTCCATTAATAAACCATTAAATTCCAGGTCATATTTTCTTTTCATAACTGTTACACAGTCAAATGGATAATGAATGTTGAACACCTTGAGAAAAAATTAATATACTTTAATGTCACTCATGGTTCATACAGCCTTGAAAAGTCCTTGAATTTCAGAGTCTGCCTTGAAAAGTCCTTGAAAAGTCCTTGAATACTGGGAAAAGGTCCTTAAGAAAATAGAAATAGTCCTTGGATTTTATATATTTGACAAATTTCACAATTATTTTAACAAAGGTTTAGATATAGATTTTCTTTTTCTTTTTTTTGAGTCAATTTTCATAAATCCATTGGCCCTGATAACATTATTTTCATTTTGTGCAAGTGATATAAGAGTGGCCCAAGCATTGTGCTTTTGTTATCTTTGTTTCTTTGAATTAGCAGTTGATTAATTGATCTTTACAGCTCAAAACAAAAGATTGAACAGAAACTTTATTGAAAATGGAAATAATCTATGTTGCTGTCCTTGAAAAGTCCTTACTGCGCTTTTCGGTTGAGCTTGGAACGGCTAGAGTTTTATCGATTAGTTTCAACGTACAAACAATGTACTTATGATGTC
>WUAP02146034.1:0-11512 GCA_015163945.2 Stichodactyla helianthus | reverse complement strand
CTTTGCAAATGTCATTTATATGCTTCTCAAAGTTCATTTTGTTATCAAAAATAACCCCAATGTTTCTAGAAGAATCAGTTGGAATAATTGGTGAATCACCAATGTCAATAGAATTCAGCGACGGTGAAGGACGATGCTTAGCATGAAGAACCAAAAATTCAGTCTTGTCACTGTTCAGCTTAAGATTGTTACACAACATCCATCGTTCAATTTCACGAATACAGGATTCAAGTAGAGCACGAGTACAAGGGATAGAACACATCACTAATTCTCCCATGTATCCACAATCTAATGGTTCCTCTGAACGTATGTTTCAGACAGTGAAGAACATTCTCAAGAAATGTGATGAGCAAGGAGAAGATCCATACCTTGGACTGTTATCATACAGGACAACGCCAATCAGCCACTACTTGAAATTCACATCAGAGCTACTAAACATTCGCAAGTTCAAGACTACATTACCAATGCCCAAGCGAGTTAATGTGAGCAATACCACAAGTGCAACCAAGAAGGAGCTGTACCAGCGACAGAAGCTACGGGCATTCTACTACAACCACTCTGCTGGACCTGTCCTGAAACCTTTAGAGCAAGGTCAGCCAATTAACATTTATGACCACCACAGTCAAAGCTGGGAACTCGGAACGGTTATCAAGCCTCCAAAGGAGCTAAGGTCTTACATTGTTAGAAACGACAGAACCGAAGCCATCTACCGTCGCACCCGAGCACAGTTAAAGCCAAGCTACACTCTGAAGAGCGAAACCACTGCATCAGCACCTCTGCCCTCCGAAAGTGTAGCAGCACAAGACAGTCCACTTGTATCACCACAGAACAGCCAACCCTATGTGACCAGTTCTGGACGGACCTCAAAACCATCAAATAGACTGGTCAGTTAAATCTTGTCTTCACTTGCTGACTGAAATCGAAGTTAGTCATTCAAGAACTGCAGTACACCAGATGGAAAACTTTCAAATCGACCAGGAGGTGACAAACCTAATTTCCCAATGGATTCAAGAAGCCTTGGAGGAGAAAAAAGGTTAGTTTCTTTCTTGTTCCATATACGAGATCTACATAAGGTTGATATTCGAAAGAGTGGCGACCTGTCTAGTATTCATTGTAACCGTAGCACATATAATTTGATTACATTGGCTTTGGAAACTCTTTCTCGAACCATTTTTTGGTGTGTTCGCTACCCAACTGTTAACAGTGGTATGCTTTCGTTATCTAAGTTTTATGTGAATGAATTCTATTCTGCAGGCTTTCAAGTGTAACGATTGTTTAAAGCAGTTTAATTACAAGAGAGGTCTTGTGCGCCATCAAAAAAGAGCCCATCACGAAATAAAATATCTCTGTGAAAATTGTACTTTGGAGTTCGGGGAAAAGTATGACCTAAAGAGACACCAGGCCCGCTGCAATGGAGGGTCATCGAAGCGGAGACACTCTGAACCCAATAGACCTTCAAAAAACAAATGTAGCGACAAGGAGTTGATTGAATACGAGGTACATTTTTAGCACTCACGTAATGTGCCTCTTTAATTTAACCAACACTATTTTATACTCATTTCAGCTGGCCAATATCCCGCCTCAGATGCTATAGGGGTATGATGGGGAAATTGTGGGGGGTGAGGAAGAGGTAGGTTTTCAGTTTTAACTGATAATAGTTTTCTTTACGAAATCTCATTTAGTTGTATCTTTGTTTAAGGTTGGACAGGAAGGTGGCGGGGAAACAAAACAGTGTGCCATTAAAGAAAAGCCACCATATTTAAGTACCACCCCAGCCAGAAAGAGAAGAATCTCCTCCTCGCCCTCAACGGAAAAAGAAGATGGTTATCAAGCGGCTTGAAAAGCAACTGCAGCAACATCAAGGCGTTAAATGGTTTCTCTGTTCTAAAGTGGGGAACAGTACCAGGATGCTGTAGAGAAAATAAAGTCTTCTTTCATGGAATATCAGAGGGAAGGTTCTGGCTGACAGCTGGATGAGGTAATTTTAATGTAAAACTTTATTTATAGAAATACTAACATTAATAATTAAATCAGTTCATAATATAGGAGATTTTTTAGTTATATTTAGAGTAATGTTGGGCGTCATGATTTTTTCTAGGTACTTCATTTGGACTTGAGGATTGTTCCCTACGCTACCTTAAAGGGAGCCACTTATATACCTCTTCCCAAGAGACTGAAAGATAAAAAGGCGGTCCTCAGCATCCAGAATCATGACCAGAAATGCTTTCTCTGGTCTATCCTGGCTGCTAAACATCCCGTCAACAAGAAAGATCACCCCGACCGCATCCATCATTACGTGAGTTAAATGGGCAGGGCATGGAGTACCCCGTAAAAATAAGCCAGGTAGCAAAAGTAGAACGGCAGAATCCTAGAATCAGCATTAATGTCTTCGGTTTTGAGAAAAATAAGCTATTTCCATTTTACATTACCAAAGACAAAAAAGAAATACACGTTAATTTATTACTCTACTCCCAAGGTAGCCAAAGCCATTATTGTTTAATTATAAACTTAAGTCGTTTATTAGGAAATCTAACTAGACATGATGGTCAAATGTTCCACTGTGTGTACTGCTTGCATGGCTTCGTAAGGAAGGATTTGCTCGAGGTTCATGAACCTCACTGTGGGCGTCATGGAGCTGAGAGGATACAACTTCCTTAAGGGGACCAGAGTATTCTGGCATTCCAAGAAGTGGGGAAGCAGCTCAAAGTCCCGTTTATCATTTACGCGGATTTTGAATCTATTTTGGTTGATTGCGATACCCCTTCTTTGAATGACCAGGCAAGTGGCACCCAAAAACCCCAATACCACCAACCGTGTGGGTTCGGTTATGCTGTAGTGTCCACCGTGAACCAGTATAACAAACCTCCGGTGGTATATCGGGCTGATACAGTGGATCATTTCTTAGATTGTACTCCAAGAAGATGATCACATTTCGGAAATTACAAAAACTGTAGTACCTATGATTATAAGTGCGGAACAAGGAAGTAAATTTCAAACGGACTATCATATCTGTGGAAAGATCCTGGGGGCTGACAGGGTTCGGGTGCCTATCGTGGGCCGGCACACAACGAGTGCAATATTAATTATAAGTTTAAGGAAAAAATTCCCAATATCCCGAATAATACCGAAAAATATATCTCGTTTTCCGTGGGAAATCTCGTTTTTATTGACTCTCTACAATTGTCAAACGGTTCCTTAGAAAAACTAGTAACCATTTTAAGTAGGGAGGGTGATGATAAGTTTAGGGTTTTAAAAAAGTATGTGGAGGCAGACAAGGTCTCTCTGTTATTGCGTAAGGGAGTGTATCCATACGAGAACATGGATAGTTTCTCCAAGTTTGAAGAACCTGGGCTCCCTGGCTCCTCACTGACGGAGAGTTCTATCTCGCAGGAAGAATATGAACATGCCCAATGGGTGTTTCAAACCTTTCAATGCAGAAACTTGGGAGACTACCATGATCTCTATCTGAAATCAGATGTGTTATTACTCGCAGACGTTTTTGAAAACTTCAGATACATTTGTCTCGAATACTATCAACTTGACCCTGGTTATTTTTTACACGAGTCCTGGTTTATCGTGGTTGGCCTGTTTGAAAATGACTGGGGTGGAATTAGAATTGCTCACTGACCCTGACATGTATTTGTTTATTGAGGAGGGGTTACACGGTGGCATTTCTATGATCACGCATAGATATGCCAAAGCTAACAACCCCTACCTTCCGGATTACAACCCTAATTTAGAAAATAATTACCTAATGTATCTAGACGCAAAGAATCTCTATGGTTGGGCCATGTCACAAGCTCTACCGGAGGGCAACTTCGGTTGGCTAACCGAGTATGAAATAGCCGATCTCAATGTCATAACCATTCCTGATGATGGAGAAGAAGGGTACATTCTTGAGTGATTTAGAATATCCGCAGGAACTCCATGAGTCACATGACTATCCTTATTGTTCCGAGTTGGCATAGGAGTTGAACATTAAGTATGCGACTGCAGAAAAACTCGTTCCGAATTTCAAGGACAAAATTCATTATGTAGTACATTATCGCAATTTGAAACAATATTTGTGTCGCTGGGTATGAGACTCACTAAAATTCACCGTGTCTTGGGTTTCGATCAATCTCCATGGCTTAAAAAATACATCGATTTCAATACGGAAAAACGGAAACATGCTCGCAATGATTTCGAGAAAGACTTTTTTAAGCTTATGAACAATAGTGTATTCGGGAAGACCATGGAGAATCTTAGGAAACGTGTTAATGTCAAGTAAGTGAACACGGAAAAACAACTTGAGAAACTGTCAGCCTCTCCACTATTTGATTACGTTAGAATTTTTAATGAGGATCTAGTCGCCGTCAACATGAAAAACCCTTCGCTCTATCTCAACCGACCCATTTACGTAGGTTTCTGTATTCTAGACTTGTCAAAAGTTCTCAAGTATGATTTTCATTATACTTATATCAAAACCAAGTACGGAAATCAAGCCACTCCCCTCTTCACGGATACGGATTCTCTTTGCTATGACATCAAAACGGAAGATGTCTATCAAGACATGTACCAAGACCGTCATTTATTCGATACCTCAGTATTCACGAGACCATTTTCTCTTTTCGACTCGTAACAAAAAGGTGCTAGGTAAAATGAAAGATGAGACTCATGGAATTCCCGTACAGGAATTTGTAGGTCTGAGACCCAAAATGTACTCTCTTCTCTATCAAGAGGGTGGCGAGACCGTTGAGAAGACGACGGCTAAGGGCATTGCCAAGTACGTGACGATGCGTAACATAAGACATGCCCACTATAGGGATTGTTTGTTTCTTAAGAAACGAACTATGGCTAACATACAGCAGTTGCGTAGTGAAAAACATGAAGTATATACTGTTAGTATAAATAAAATAGGACTTAGACGACAAGCGCTATATTTTAGAAGATGGCGTAACCAGTCTTGCTTACGGTCGCTATCATATAAATAAATCTGTAAATACTATAACGTGGGTATAAAATACATTCTTTTACACTATATATCAAGTGTCTGAGTTTTTATGAAATGAAAAGGTCCCCCTGATGCCCCTTATTACATTCTCAATTTCTTTTATTTTCAAACTTTTTGTCTAAAAATAGTGCCTCTCACTACATATATTTGGAAGAAGATAATTTGTTGTTTTAAAAAGACAAATGATTTATCAATAGTATTCATTAACCATGGGGAAACGGAGAAGAAAAGACTGTCCAATTCCTGATGTTGTAAAACCAATTTGCTTCAGTATTCTAACCATTTAGCCAGTATACATGTATTGAATTCTGACGAGCGAAAACCCCGGTTAGAAAGAGCATGAGTGATGAACATAAATCAGTCATCTCAAACTAATGAATTAGTTTACGATCAGCTGTCTTACAGTATGGACGTGCGTTTTAAAAGTCCGACTTCACTAATAGTTTATGGTGCAACTTCTAGTGGAAAGACAAGTTGGACTGAAAAGTTGTTACGATGTGCCAACGATATGTTTGACCAACCCATCCAAAAGATTGTCTATTGCTATGGAGAGTTTCAACCTCGGTTTCTCATTATGGAAAAAGAAATTCCAAACATCCAGTTCGTTGAGGGATTTCCACAGGATATCTATACCCTTTTTGATCGAACACCAGGTCTACTAGTCCTAGATGATTTGATCAATGAGAGCATGAAAAACGACGCCATGGTGGAGTTAATCACCCGCAGTTCATACCATCGACATATCAACACCACGACTCTAGTGCAAAATCTTTTTCCACCAGGGAAGTTTTCAAGAACCATAAGTCTTAACACCCACTACATTGTAGCCTTCAAAAATCCTCGGGATTCCCTGGGAGTCTCTACGTTAGCAAAACAGGCTTTTCCTGGTGAAGTTTCTCGTGTGATGGAAGCTTATGAAGATGAAACCCAGCAGCCCTTTCGTATCTTAGCAACCATCTCCACCTCATCACTGACAATCATAACCACTGCATTGTCAACACACGAGATACTTTGAGCTACGGTACTGAACATCTTGATGTCGATATTCACCGTCAACTCGTTCGTGAATATACCAAAGTGAGCAGCGATAAGAGTTCCGCACCCAGCAATAGATTACAGGAATAATCGTAAGTAGCATGAGCACCCACCACATGTGAACTGAATACCGTGTTTGAGCATCGAGGTTCTTATATATTTCTAGACAATAACTGATGTCATGTTTCTATTTTCGGAGAATAACAGTGTCACTTATTACATGCCTATGATTTTAACAGTGTCTTTCATCTTTCCCTGAAGATCGGTCGCTGTACAACCATGATTCGAGTCCGGTCTTCGTGCAATAGGACAAACGAAACTGTGACATATTTGCCATGATCATTCACCTTTTTAGAGACCACATTTCTGAGAGCGAGATCAAAATAAACTTCTATCGTTTTGTCCCTACAACCACAACATTGGGTTTCATCAATCATATAGAGTTGCCTACACCCTTCAATAGCATATGTGAAAACTAGTTGCTTTTCTGCAAATGTGAAAGGGTCCATGGTATCCAATAAATGATTAAGAGCTTAAATCGTTAACTTTCTAATATCTAGTTACGGGAAGGGTCTGGGGCTTCCCAATTCTACAATTAAGCAGATAAGTTCGTTTTATTTCTCAAATAATTTTATTAGACAAAAATCATGTTACCATGTATTTAATCATAACTACAGAGTATTAATGTTTAAAGTTCTTAAATTTTGATAAAACTTGTTTTCCTGTACATCTCTTGTAAAGCAGGAATGCCTTGCGAATATCATTTTCAGGACTCGTGAATGTTTCACCAGTCTTGAGAATCTTGTACTTGCAACTGCGATCTGCAAACATGGAAAAATTGCAAATGCTTACAGGTAGTTTTCTCACGGTACGTCCACCATCAATCTCGGGGATGTAGCAGCACATTGCTCTGGAATACTGAAAAGATATATTCCACGATATGATTTCGGGGTGTTGGTTATACAAAAGATTGATGGCCTGAGATGCTACAACACCAGCTAGCTCTTGGAGGTAGATTTTCCTGTCAGCTACTGAGAACGCATGGCTTTTAACGTAATTTCTTTCCTGCATCAGCTTCACCGTTTTTGCAGTGTTATTATGAGAGTAAAGCTCACAGAGATAGTTTCTCGCCACTGATTTTATTCTAAGGCAGTCAGGGTTCTCTGGCTGGAGGTGGTATTTATACTTCATGAAGGAGTCAAAGTCTTGCAATAATGTCCTTAGTGAAAGTTCTCTTTGCATATGAAACCAGGCTTTAGGGAAGGTCGTTATCCAAAAGGTCTTATCTGCTTCCCAATGGATCCATTCATCAAGAGTGACTTTTCTTCCCTAGTTCTTTCAATCTCGTGTATCCTTTCTCTGTTGGCGATGTCCTCACAGCATTCATAAAACAGAAATCTGAAAAATATCTCGAGCTCCTTGATAATCTCTGTTTCACCGTTTCAAGTCGTAATTTTTCCAAATAATTCGACCGAATCTGAAGGTAATCAAAGAAAACATCGCAGTAACATTAATATTTGTTCATTTCAGCAGACTGTTTAGATTTATTTTTCTTGTGATGAATTTGTAAATTGTCATAAAACATTAAGACAGAATAATACTTTTTGTAGATGACAATCGCTCCTCCGGAAGTGATAGAACTCCGACAAGACCTCAACAAAATTTAGGAAGAGGACAAGGACACCGTGGACGTGCACGTGTAAGAGCAAATGCCCAGCGACCAGTGATGCCTCTTCCTTTTGCTTGGACCTCTACCTATTCTTCCCAACCACCTCCTGATTTTACTGAACAGAATCCTGGACCTACATACAGGTTTCCTGATAATATTGATGAAATATTTTACTTTTAGAGATTATTCAGCGAGGCCCTATGGGATGTCCTGGTTCTTGCGACTAACTGATATTATGAACAACAAAAAACAGCAAATCCACATAAACACAAAACTAAATGGAGCCCAGTAACCAAAGGAGAAATGAAATCCTTCGTAGGAATCTTTATTCTGATGGGAATTGTTCGACTCCCACGTTTCTTGATGTACTGGAGCTAAGATGAATACCTACATCAGCAAAATTATGCTAAGGACTCGCTTCTTCCAGATACGGAGATATTTCCACTTTGCAGACAACTCTACAGCAGTACCAAAAGGACAGCAAGGTTATGACACGATATACAGAATAAGAAATTACGTTACAATGTTGAGAACATCAGAAGAGAATATCGGCTGTCACGTGAAATATCAATTGATGAGACAATGATAACTCACAAGGGGCGGCTTAGCTATAAGCAATATATAAAAAATAAACCAACGAAATGGGGGGATTAAATTGTGGGTTCTTTCAGAGGCAACAACTGGATGTCTATCGTTCCCAAGTCTATTTAGGAAAGGTTGAAGGAAATGCTGAACAACATCTGGCAAGGAGAGTTGTTAGAGACTTAACCGTAACAGAGGCTCATAAAACCACCATTTATATATGGATAATTTTTATTGTGATCCTCATTTGTTCAAAGAACTATTAGACAAGAACATATTTTGCTGTTGTACAGTAAAATTCAGTCGTAAAGGTTTTCCACAAGAGGTTGTTATCACTAAAGACAAAAACAAATGAGGCGGGGTGATTACTTGTGGAGATGTGATGGTCAACTTGTTGCATCGGGATGGCTTGATAATTGTCCAGTTTATTATTTGTCAACAATTCATCTTCCAACAACAAATGAGCCCACAACTGTTGCTAGACAAGAAGACAGAGGAGAAATACAACCACTTCAATGCGTTACTGGATTATCAGAAGTTTATGGGTGGAGTGGATCTGACAGACCAAATGATAAAGAGTTTCTCAACAACACTTCCGACTGACCCAAACGCATAAATACCGTCTCTGTCTGTTCGTTTCCTCTCTCTGAAGATGACTTCCGCTCAGGTTGTTGAAACGTCAGATATCAACAACAGTCTTTCTCAAGACTACACTATACACCCGGACGATCACACACACCAACATCGTTTACACCTGGGTTCAAAACATTCACTCTTAAGAGTTTCTCAGTTTTGCGGAAATCAAGAAAGGCTTGGAAAAAGCTTTTCGGTTATGGACTTGAAATAGGGTTTTCAGATTTACTCTACTATTAGCTCTACTATTCTTTCCTCTATACTCCATTATAACAAATTAATTGATATTTGGAGACATTTGCATCCACACGCAAAGCAGTTTACTTTTACTACCTCTGATGGAAAAGCACCTTCGCGTATAGATATAATTGGGCTACCCGTTCGTTTCATTCCTAAAGTTTCATATGTACTATTCGGACCATTCGGCTGTTCTCTTAGATTTTGTAATTCCTGATTTACAACCTCGAGGCCCCTATTTTTGGAAGCTTAATACTAGTATATTGACTGATGTCGCCTACGTGGAGTTTATCTGTTCCTTGTGGAAATCATGGCAAAGTCAAAAAAAATATTCAGGAAGCCACCATTAGATACTGTTCTAAGTTATCATCTCAAAAGCGGGGACTTTCTCTTGAAAGAAAAGCAAAAAAAAAAAAAAAAGTGTGGATGGCGGTGATTTGTCTATACTTCAAGCATATAACATTGTTCTGTCTGAATTAGGAAAGCTTGTCAGTGATGCTGCCAAGGCAGCCGAAGTAAGAACTCGTACTCAGTGGATTGAGGAAGGAAAAAGATCTACTTCCTTTTTTTTCCATTTAGAGAAGAAACATATTGAAAATAAAATGATTGATCTTTTAGATGGTGACAATCGGTATGTTTCTGAGCCGCAGGATTTAAGACAGGCTTTGTTTAATTTTTATAAGGAACTTTTTTACATGTGAGGACACTGATGAGCTTATACAGGATGACTTCAAAATAATTTAGAATGTCGTGTTCCTTTGGAGATGAAAGTTGTATGTGAGGGCTTCTTGAAAAACAAAGAATGTTTTAATGCAATCTGGTAAGACTCCTGGATTTGATCGCCTTCCGAAAGAGTTTTATCTTCGATTTTGGAATGTTTTGGGAGAGGACCTTGTGACTGTTCTTAATTATGCCTTTCGCTGTGGAGTGCTATTGGTATCCCAGCGGAGGGGAATCACAACGCTTTCCTACAAGAAAGGAAAACGATTTTTGATGAAAAACTGGCGTTCCATTTCTTTATTATGTACTGACTATAAAATAGCTTCTCGAGCAATAGCCTGTCGTTTACGTAAGGTGATCTCTTTTATTGTGTCTCCTGATCAAACCTGCTCTGTACCTGGACGGTATATTGGTGAGAATGTTAGGCTTCTTCAAGATGCAGTCATATACGCAAACAGGAAGAACTTACCCTTGGCTTTGGTGTCGCTTGACCAAGAAAGGGCATTTGATCGCGTAGACCGGTCTTATATGCTTAGGGTTCTTGAAGACATGGGATTTGGTCCTTTTTGTTCTTGGGTACGTTTAGTTTATACTGGGTGTCAATCTTCTGTGCTTGTGAATGGCTTTTTATAAATCTCTCTAGAGGTGTAAGACAAGGATGTCCTTTGTCTGCGCCACTTAACGTCCTTATAGCTGAATCTTCCGCATGTTGAATCCGTGCTTCCCCCTATTTAAGGGGTCCTTCCACACCCAGACTATGAACCTGCCCTTATTTCACAATATGCTGATGATACGACCCTTCTATGCACTGACGATGATGAAATTTCTACCGTCTTCCCTATCTATGACGACTATGAAAAGCCTTCAGGTGCCAGGATTTAATATGAAGAAATCTAAGCTTTTTCTAAGACTTTTGGCTCTCTCCTTTACGGGCAAAGCTCTCATCATCAATGCTCTCGCCCTTGCCGGTATATGGTTAGCCTCTGTATTAGCTATGCCTGGCTGGGCTTTACAAGAGGCGTACAAGAGTACAATGATTGTTTTTGTTTTTGTTTTTTTTTTTGGTCTGGAAAACAGCACCTAGTTTCTAAGGACACCCTTTATCAGCCTCCTGGTCAAGGGGGATTTTTCTTGGTTGACATACGATTAAAGGTTCAAGCTTTCAATTGTCAGTGGGTAAGGAGATGGGTAGCCTCTCCATCTAAATGGTGTGACTTTTTTGCTTTCATTGTTCAGAATGAATGCATGGGGATGATTTAAAATCTGTTACTACCCTTTTCACCTATTGCCGGACTTCTATACATCAGTTTTAGAATCCCGGACACTATTAAATGGGCATGTTTCAAGTCAGTTAAATACATTTGCAATTACAAGCTCTTCTGACTGTAGCTCCATATTGGTCTCTAAAATTACTACAAAGTCAGCTTATCTCAATTTTATTAAAAGAAATGTTAAAACCCCTCACTGTATCTCCAAGTTTTTCCAAACCTTTGGAGAATTATATTGGCCGAAGACATGGGCACAGACATAATGTGAGAAATGATATTGAACTGCGGTGAAATAGAAGTTTTTTGAATGATGATCGTCGCAGTGAAATATATTCAATCTAAGCGATTGAAAATAAATGAACATACCCGAAAAAA
>WUAP02146012.1:0-11514 GCA_015163945.2 Stichodactyla helianthus | reverse complement strand
TGTTAGCATGCTCTTTTGAAGGCTGCTTGTTATGACTTTAGCACATGAGCAGAAAGCAGTATTCCTCATTCAATGAGGAATACTGCTTTATGCATAGCGTGTATATTGAAAAACAAATACTGCCAAATTCTGGATTCCAATTGCTGAATTCCTGATTCCAAGTTTTGGATTCTGGATTCCATGTCTTGGGTTCCGAATTCCAAAAGCCAAGTTCCATCAGTTCCAGATTCCTATTAGATAATTATTAGAAGTCGCTATGCACTATGGCGGAAGATATATGTAAAATTTTTATATGCTTGGAATAATATCAAAGGAAACTCGAACTTGGTGTGTGTATATGATTCATATTATAATACAGTGAAAATCGATAATTTTTTGAGAAGAGTATGCATGCATGGATAGGTCTACACAGGCCGAGCTTGGGCTTCCTGTGTCGAAATTCGCGGGAAAGGCCTTGCATTGCAAGTCATTCCAAGATGGCGGAGGTGGGGGAAGAGTGTTTCGACGAAGTTATTCTCTTCTCGGAGTTTAGTGCAGATTCCAAACAAAATTCACCTAAATACTCATCCTCCAAACCCAAGGAGGGGGTTAACTTGTCCTCTGAAGACGTAGAAGTTCTAAAGGAAGAAAATACGAAGCTCAAACACGTGTTACAGAAACTTCTCGCAGGAGAGAAAAGAAGCTCTCAAGAAAAACCACTTTTCAACGCGATATTCTTCAATAACACTTTTTCCATTGATGGACGTCAGAAATTAGAATTTTTTCTCCAAAGCTTATTAGCAGCACAGCAGAATTCTTTAACTAGACTTGATTGTTCTTCAGAGTCCCCTTCATATTCGAAATTACCACCATCATTAGAGGCACTTAACCAGTCCAGACATCAAACTGAAAGTGAAGGATGCAGCTCTGCAGATCACGATAAACCACACAATCGCCACTGCTTTTCAGTCATAAACTGCACTCAGTATTTTGAGTGTTATTGCGTCGATTCCAGTGGATTTCCGTTGGAGAATTGGGATCCTTCGAACAGTGAAGGATGGAATATCCCAATTTATGAACAAGTCTTCTTCACTGCTCTTCCTTGCGATGAAGAAAGCTCTAAGGTTAGAGTCAAGCGAGGGAAAGCTTGTTTCAATTGTGGGAGTTCTCGGCATGGTGTTAGTGACTGCCCAGAACCTCAGAATCTTGCACGGATTGAGGCAAAAAGGAAAGAATTTGTCAACAAATTCTCCTCTCCTTTTGCTAAAGCTTCAAGATACCATTTTGATGAGGAAAGATTCGGTGCATTTAAACCAGGTGTTATAAGTGATAAACTAAGAGAAGCTCTAGGTATTGGTCCTAATGACGTACCACCCTACATTTACAAAATGCGTTTACTTGGGTACCCCCCTGGGTATATTCCAAGTGCCAATACCTCCACACTTGCTCTGTATGACGCAGATGGGAATGTTGATGATTATGTGATGGAAGACCTTGGAGATGACGATGATGACAATGATGAAAGTGCCAAAAAAAGTTTGTTTGTGAGATATCCTGGATTCAACTGTTCCTTGCCTACTGGTATGTTTTATGATAATCATTCTTTCTTTCTTATCCACTGAGCAGGAGGTCTGGATGGGGGAGAGATCAGTAGAGTTCTTTTTTCATGTTTGTATGGGTCAAGCCCGTAGGGTGAGGTCCACATACACACAAAAAAAGTATGAGACCAATATCTCCCCATCTTGCCCAAACGAGCTTGGTCAATAAATGGTTTATTATAGGCTTGGCAAAGAAAATATAAAGTAATTACTGACTTTTTTTTGATAATTATTATCAAAAAAGTCAGTGATTACCAAGAGGTCCAGATGAAAAAATCCGGACTTCTCAGCAACCATTCAAATTGTTCCATTTTATCTCCAGACAAGCTTGCCATGTAAAAGATATTAGGAACTTGTTATAAATTAGCAGCAGGGAGGGGGTGGAGATTTAAAATTTAGAGCTGAAAATGATGTGACCATTCTCAGAAAATGAGAATAAAATATTGTGACCCTCCATGTGGGTTTGGACTAAATTATCCTGTCCCCCTCTCCCCTTTGTCAAGCATTTAATAGTTAATCTGATCCTGACTTGGCATACAAATTATTTATGTGACACACCTTCTTCCTTGTTTATTTTTAGATGACCTACCCTTTTGGAATCTACTAATTTATGAGAAGTCCCTTACTGGATATAAAAGCAGTCTAAATAGCAGCAACTGTTTTTTATAATTTACAGCCCATTAGATAGGGACAAATTGTTCACTTGATTTTTAATACTAATGTTACCTGTTACCTATTTTCTTCATACCTATAAGAGATATGCCATTCACCTTTCGAAAAATTTATCTGAGGACTGGAAACAAACTCTTGCTGTACAGAATTGTGGGACTGAATTTAGGGACAAGGTCAAAAAGTGCCGCCATCTTGGGACAAGATAGAGTTTGTGCCCAGTCATTCCTTAAATTTCAGAAAGGTGAATTGATGTGCCATTGCACAAAAAGTTGATGCCAAGTAACATGCAAATTGTCCTGTTAAAACATCACCTTTATATGGCATCAACTTTTCAACATCACCTTAAAGACTGCAAAATCTTCTCAACATGTTTGTCTAATCATAAAATAATTTGTGGTTATCACACACAAAAATTGAGATAAAATGACATTTCAACTACACTGTGGCAGTCTGACAAATGTACTTTCTTTGTCTGATATTCTACATTTAGATCTGTCATAGTCCTTTTTATGTTCCTTTTTTAATAAATAAGACTTTAATTACATGTATGTACAGGTATTTCTGACCAAAGTGCAAAATTGGGCTTCCCACCAATGGCTCATCACCAATCTATCAACAACATGGAAAGAATTTATAAACAAATGCAGGCCAATACAGCTAATGCTGGAAGCAGAATAAAAAGAAATGGGAAAAAGAGGAAATGGGATGAGACAAATCAAGGTGAAGGGGACATGGAAATTGATGAAGAAGGTAAAGCAAAGAAGCAAACATTGTTAGAAAACTGTGATTATAATTTATGCACTACATTTAGTAAAACACTTTTGATTTTTTCCAGATGAACTTACTGAAGTGAAGCAGAGGAAGTATGAAGAAGAGAGCATTAAAGAGGATGAGGGAGGTTACTCTCCTTCACATCCTGGAATTCAGTGTGGAACTAAAGAGAAGGACCTACTTGAACAGTTACATCACAGCTCATCAAGTAAAACTAGTCTGAAATCTCCAGAAGACTTGTCTAAAGCCACAACTGTCAATGAGGCACCCATTCCTTGTGAGCTTTCAAAGCTGAGTGATGCACCTGATGTAGCTAGTAGCTCACAGAAGCGGAAAGTTAGGAAGAAGAGAATAGGTTCGGCTGATAGTGTAGAAGATGGAGAGATTGTTTCAGATGAGGAAGTAGAATGTGAAGAGGTAGAAGCTGAAGATGAGATTGAACTGAAGTCAAATCAAGGTTGGTGGCTGACAGTACCACTTACGCCATCACTCAAACCCTGTAAGACTCTCACACCACCTCCAGTCCCTGCTGTTAAACTACCAATGGATCTACTGACGAGGTTTTATACTAGCAGCACAACACTTCACAGTGTCAGCTTTGAGGATAGGATTATGTGGCTGGATCCTATTTATGGCAACATCCAAGTATCGTCAGGAAGATATGACAAGCTCAAGGAAATCTTACAGAAAAGAGTTAAGAAGAGAAGGTAAAGGAAGAGGCAAGTTAAAATAATATTATTAATCCCCTTTAAACATGAATCATTTCTAAGGAATCAACACAGATATCCTTAGAATTGAATCTCATTACAAAACATATTAAAAAACAGTTTGTCCTTAGCAAAATTTGTGGAATTCTAGGAATTCTTATACATGGTTTTTAAATCATTTACTTTAGTTACAGTTTTTATCCATGATTTTTTATTATCCTTTTTTTGTGATTGATCTTGGTTCTACCTTTTTAGAATCTCATCTCAAACTCAAAATCCTAATTTTAAGAATGTCAGAGATATTGTTTAACGTAAATTAATATTCTTAAGACTCCTACAATTTTGTATATAGTCTTCCCTGTGGATTTAGTAGAACATTGACAGAAAGATAAGACTTCTGTCTTAGTAATTTAGACTCTTATAGACTCCTTGCAGCAATTCCCAAAGCAGCTCAATTTGGAGAACCAAAAGATGAAATTTTACTCTCCTGAGAATTGAAGACTAGAAATATTCCATATTTTGTCCTCCAAAATTGAACTGCTTTGGGAACTGCTACAAGGGGTCTATTTAAGTGTTTCAGAATGAGTTTACATGCACTTTGCCAGAATCTTGAAGTAAACAATTTTATCATAACATGAATACATGTAAATTTTAGTATTAGAATACTCCAGTTTTGAGTTCTCTGTTTCTCTGTTAGCCTCGTTTTTGTGTGCAATATTCATGTGTATTATTGAAGGTATTTGGAATTTCAACGTGTTTTTTATTGTTGAAGTTGTGTATTCTTTACTTTATCGTTGGTATTTGTGAATATTTTTAACACTGAAATGAGGCTAACACTGAGCAACAGAGAATTTGAAACGGGAGTATTATAGTAACTCATTTTATGTGCAATGTACATTATTTACTCCATCATTTATCTTTCTCAGATTAGGCATAATTTCAAAAATGAAAGAAAAATTTCTAATGACTGTTAAATGCATTTTATTCTAGACAAGAATTTTATTCTTTTAGCATTTCTGTATCATCACAAATGGATCCCTTTGGTCATTTAGTGCACTTTGGATAATGAATAACCAAACAAAAACAGATGCAGTTATAGTAGGCCAGGTTGCTGTAAATTATTTATGAATGATTTTCTAGAGAAAAAAGTCAATATTTTTAAACTGACAGTGTAGAACATGACCTTGATTATTATCTCAGATGGAGTGTTTAATTTTCCATTACACCTGATTCAAGGGTATCTGCAGGGGTGGATTCAGGATTCAGATAAGGGGGGACAGAAAACTGATTGATCCAAGTTTACAGGTATGAAAATACCATTTAAGTAAAAAATATGTATCCAAAGATAAAAGTGGAGCTGCAGTCCCTTGAGCCCACCACTAAATTCATGATTCCCGCTCAAACAATAGCCAACCAATCACTGTAGCACTGGTTTTCCCAGTGGAATACATCTTGTCCCACAAACACCATCATAAACTGCCTGTTTTCACAAAGGTTTCTCGCTTTACAGGAATTTGATTCTCATATTTCTTTAGAATACTAGAAATCCCAATAAAATATACAAATCTGTTTGCGATCAGAATCTTATGTGTGCATTTTTCTAGCAGACTTCGTTTGGCTTGTGGGACGTAGCAACACTAACTATGGAGTTTTGGAACCATGAATCCACCCATGTCTTGTGATAAGATGTCTGTTAAATTTCTTTTAATGATTTTGATAATATAGGTGTGTTTTCTATCGAAATTAATGGAAACTCCAGGAAACTTTGTATAATTGTACAAGACAGCCCAAAAATGCAGAGAGAGGAACTACATCTGTTACTTGCGAAATTTTTATCGGGTTATGTTAGATGAAAAGGTTATCACCAATTAATCGTGTTGGTTTTTTAATTCAAAAGCGATATAATTTAATCATTTCACAATCTTTCACACCGCAGATCAATTTGAAAGAGACAAGCTGGGACAAAAAGCTTGAAAACGAAAACTTATTCTAGATAGAAATAATTTCTTAAAATTAAAACAATTTTTTTTAAATGTCTTAGCTATACACAGTATGAAGAATTTGTACATTATTTTTCGAATAATTTGAAATATTCTGTTCTGTCCGAGTAACACAAATATAACTTGCCTATTAGAAATTAGAAGTGATTGAAATACTAATATGTACAAATATGTTCAATGGTTTTTGGTGTGCCAGTGAAATTAAACAACGTTCAACGCAGAAATCTCTGGCGAGTCAGGTTGTTAAGCCAGCATTCAAAGTTGCCTCTCTGATTTTCCGTGAACCAGTTGCTTGCAAAGGCAGTGGCCAGTAGCATGTGTACATCTTGACAATAACTGGCGTAACTATGGTAATAGTCATGGCAACGCTTGACGGCGTTAAATACTCGATTGCGATCCACGTAGTATGGTTTATTGAGCAAGTACCTTGCAATGAAGCCACTTAGGTGGGCGATACTAGAGGGAGAGTACCCATAGGAATAGTCCGGATCCCAGTCAGGATCGGCATCTTCATCGATTTGCATTCGTAGCTTCATCCTCTTCAAATGGCGTCCAACTCTAGAAACTTCGTTTTCCGATTCTAAGAGTTTTGATTTAGTATTTTGTAAGTCAATTTTTAGCTCGGTTATTTGGGTGTAAAGGCTTTCTGTTGATGCTTCGTTCGCTAGCTCGCCTTTTGTCTTGGCCGCTAGAGCCTGTAGGGCCGTACACTCCTCATGGTGATCTACCAGGTCAAGTCTTTTCACTTCAACATGACATGCCTTACACTCAACCATGTCGTAGGGACACGATTCCAGATGAACTTGAAGTTTCTCCAGCTTCATTACCATTTCACAGCCGTTTTCAGTGTTATCGCAATGGACCGCGAGTCCATCCACGATTCCTCTGATAGCATGAACTGGAATAAGATCAACGCGTAGAACATGAGCTCGGCAACTTGGACAAGATCGAGCCTGGGGACGATCCAGCCATGTATCGAGACAATCTTCACAAAATGAGTGACCACAGATTGTAGTCACAGCCTTTTCTAGTACTCCGACGCAAATACTGCAGATTAAATTCGGATCTACTTTTCCCACAAATTTGTGAAGCCCGTATCCCATAACTTGTTGCTTTTCTCGCGACACCCAGATTCACAAACCTGACTTGAAAAACGTTCGTTGGTGAGCTCTCTGCTGTTTTTCGTTGTACAGTGTTTTAGATATTGAGGTTTTTAAAAAGACTTCGGAAGTGAGTTTCAATCAGCTGGACACGTCAACAATAACCAACGAGAACGTACAAAAAAAAACACGGAAAATTTGCATATTAAAATCAAACTCAGCTCGCGCTGGTTATACGTAACAAGCAGATGTGCACACAGAATTCAGGGATAAACTATTTACAAATCAAATCCTACCAAAAAGTTTATATCAGCAAAGAAAAAAATAACGTAGCAATATTTTTTACAGGATAAAAAATGTAAAATAATTTTGTTTTCAAAAAGAAATTGTGTCGTTAACCAACTATCGTGAATTAATTCAATTTATAACGTCTTCTTTGTTCCTAACGAACAAAGAAACAGTTGAAAAGGTTGAGGAAATTTGTTCAAATTTCAAAAGCTCGCTTGTACATCTATTTTTCCTTTGAGGAAATCTTAATAAGGTCATAAAGAACTGCTGCATTCAAAGACTTTTTATTATTTCTGTTTTAGCTTTTCGAATTGAAATGAAAACATGTAGGCTCTTTGTTCTCTGGTGACACTTGTCATATCATTCTCAACTCGCTGGTGATAGTTCTTGGTTGCCTGGTTTTAACTGAACTTTAAGAGAGGTGTCTTTATGTGGTTTGTTCTAATTAATAGGGGCCCATGCTTTTGTCTTGATTGATCAAAAGAAACTACCGCTGAGAGTGGTTTCTGTTTTAGGCCGGTTTAATTTATAGTTGGTTTTTAATTTGGAGGTTGGAGTCACGTACGTTGTAAACTAAATAAAAATCAAAAGAAAATCATTGATGTTTTGAATCAAAGAGTTTCGGGATGGAGCTACAAAGTCAACGGAGGAATATATTTTAGTCCGTCTCTCCATGTTTCACCTGCCACAGGAAACCCAGTTTGACTTTCAAATATGAGCGCGCGCTGCTTCGCTCGCCACAATCAACGTTTTTGAATGCTATCGTAAATAACAAAGGAATATATAGTTTCTACAACTGGTTTTAACGTTTAAGCTTTATTTTATACATCGCTTTAATTTTAAACACTGAACATTCATTTGAACGAACGATCTTTTGCGCAACAATTTTCCACGCAATCTCTGTCACCGCAACATGTTACGAGTTTTTTATTCGCCTTCAAAAGCTTGCGACACAATTCACAACATTGTTGCGCGAAAAATCGTCGTTCAGCGAATCGTCTCGTGTAACATCACCTTAGCCCTGCGACGCGCGCGCCAGGCTTAACAAACAACGATTTTGAATGTCGTAAACAATCAGAACTCGTGTCAGCTCATGACTCCAACAATGAGATGTGTTTACGTTGGTCCTGTTTCATTTTCGGCAGCTTTTAACAAGACGGGATGGAAGCTAACTGCACCCCAGAATCAACCCAAACGATAACAAGCGTTCGCCCAAAACGTGTGATAAGTTTTTCATACATGATGGAAGAGTTAGACAAATTATTGGCACACAAAACTGTCTTCACTGACTTTCTGGAGAAGATTGAAAGAAACATATGTATACCGCGCCGGATTCAAATCCTTTCTATCGTTCTTCTCGTTCTTCTATACTTGGCAGAGGGTTACGCTGCAGCTCTTCTGTGCAATGTTCTATCGCTAGTTCTACCAATGTGCGCATCAATCAACGCTATCGAAAATCCAGATTTTGAGAGCGATACAAAATGGCTGATGTACTGGGTGGTCTTTTCTTGCATGAGTTTCCTGGAAATGTTTATTTCCTGGATCCCGAGTTATAATTTGCTGAAGTTCTTGTTTCTGGTCTGGTGTATGGCTCCTGGGAGACTCAATGGATCAGAGGTTATGTACTTCCGTGTTGTCAGGCCATTTTTCATGAAGCACAGGGCGTGCGTGAACGACGTCATTTCTGATGCGGCAAAAAGAGTTCGCCAAGTAGCTGAGAAGACGGCGGACGAGTTCATGGTCGACAGAGCAAACAAACTTGTGCAAGGAACTGGAGATTCTTTCAGTTTATTACAAGCAGAAAAAAATGAGACTTCACAGAAAATTGACTGATTATATCAGATAGATATGAACACCTGGATTCAGTTTCACATGTATTTTAGACCAGAATATCACATCGAGTTACTTGCCAAGTTCTGTCTAAAATATGTGACGTGAACGAAATACCTTTTTAATAATAAGTGAATTAAGTAAATCATCATAAAAACTAGTTAACTTGCTTTAAAATCGTAATTCATTTAGCTGGGTTTCTGTGTAGTTTACTTGTCAACAAATCATAAGATTTTCGTAAACAAATTATTACGATGATGTGCTGTCGTGTAGTTGATAGGGTGTGGTCCATCCATACAGTTCCTCTACTGAGTACTAATGGTCGTGGTGTGTTGTCGTGTA
Source organism: Stichodactyla helianthus (assembly GCA_015163945.2). Lineage (NCBI taxonomy): Eukaryota > Metazoa > Cnidaria > Anthozoa > Actiniaria > Stichodactylidae > Stichodactyla > Stichodactyla helianthus. The sequence goes on along the minus strand of WUAP02146012.1, from coordinate 2,227 downwards.
GTTTATAAGGAAGTTGTAGTGTATAATGTTAGGGTATTGTACAACCATACAGTTCAGCCCTCATTGATATGTGATTGTTCCACTCCAAAGCTACAATTCTGATATATCTTGTCTTGATTGGTATTGGGAGGGAGTTTGTGACTACAGTGTCTCTCTCGTAATTACCTGGGAATTCCTAAAACAGTTTTAAAAAAAGCAAGAATATTCTCTTTGGTTTTGTTTTAAAATTTGGTGTAATTTAATTCTTTTTGCTCTTTTCTGTTTCTGGCTTTTGCAGCTAATGAGATGCTGTGTGGATAAAGTGATTTTTTAGTGATGAAGTGAATTAAAGACTTAGGGTTTAATGTTTCCCCATTTTTAAAAAACCACATGTCGTCCTCTAAAAGAACGTTGATATGGATGAGTTTCAATTAAAAAATCTTAGTGCCACGAGGATGTCACGTAGTGTAAAATGAAAAAAACATTAAAAGCAAATTAGAGAAATCTATTGATGGTTTTCAAGAGGATCAAAAGACATAGGCATAGCGGCCATGTTGGAGGCACAGGGTGACAAATCTTTTGTTAAATACCACCAAAATGGCAGCGATGGCGTAACGTGCAAACGAAAAATTCTCACGGAATTGTCTGTAAGTTAAATACGAATGCACTTAGAGCAGACGGTCCGTGCTGTAATCGTGCCTTGCTGCGACCGTGATGCTTTCTAAAATTCTGACGTGCCTTGTCGTGCCTTGACCGTGTCACGACCGTGTTTCTGCCGCGAGCTTTTCACGACATTTGCTCTGACAAACTTAAAAAAATCAATTACCTTAACCTGGTTGCGGTATTTGTACGATATCCAGTAGTCACCGTCCATACTGTAGGCGAGATAGTACTTGGTCACCCACTGTTGGTAGATACGTTCATGTCTTGCTTGCGTAGCCACTTTACTGATCACCATAGCTTCACCAAAGTCGATTTGTAAGTACTGACCAGCGACGTTTGTTCTCGCAGCCCAGCAACCCGCATTAGATGTATAATACAAACGACCATTTCTGGGAACGTTTCTTGAAGAGTAGTACGATGATGCGGATATCTGCGCGTCTGTTATGCGACCATCCTTCATTCCAAGTGGGTCGACGCATTCTGTGAAACGAGTTTTAAAATTGTATGTATATTTTAGACATCATTTAGATGTGCTCTACAGATTATCAATGACTGAAAAATTATATAAATTGTTTGTAAATAGTCTTCAGAAAGTATAGAAGTAATACATCAATGCAAGTTAAAGAGAGATGAGTATTTCATCCGATATCCAAACAGCGAGAAATAGGTTGGGAAAAAAAAAAAAAAAAAAAAAAAAAAAACCGCAGCCGATAAGGGTTTCTCAAACCATTAATAATTCGTGGGAAAATCAAGACTTGACTCGGACAATTTTCGTGCTAATGCCTGTGACCTTCACGGTAGTTATTTACTTTGTTTTCTCCTCATGAATTGTAAGTGAGTTTGAGAATCCCAGCTCGAGAGGTTTTGGAAGGATTTTCAAAGTGCATACTCTGACAGCGGTTGGTGATTCCGTCATTGTTCATGAAGCATCTGTCAGGTGCTGAGCCATTACAAAACTGGCTGCTGCATACAGTCACTGGACGAAGAGAATAAACCATGTAGCTGGCATGGTGGCTTGCCGGAACGAAATCCTCCGGTTGAGATAGGTGTGTAGCACTGTTCAGTTCGCACAGACCTCGGTCTGTGTACATATTGATGCTGTTACAAAAGACGTTTCCCTCACATTTCTTGACACAGCCCATGAAACTCGTTTCCATGGAGGATTGAATCACGTGATTGATGAGCATGTGACCTGGCTGTGAGAAATCAGACCCGTCGCAGCTGCCATGCGAATGTTGCCATAGTAACATAAGAAATAGGAGTATTGAAGAGTAGGCCGTGACATTAATCTGATGTCTAAAGAAAGGAAGTTAACAAAATTTTGACGCTTAAGAAGTCATGAGTTTGGTGAAGAATGACAAAAGCTAATAAAGAAATCAGCGTGTGTTATATCGTAGCTATGTCATAATGCTTGGTTAAAAATAGACTTTCGCAAAGTCCTTCGTCCTCGTACCCGGTATTAGTTCGCGCGCGCTTATAAAACACAGGATACCCAAATTAACATTATTATTTTCTCGCTGGACGACCTCTCGCGAATAATCCTCCTTCGCCTTGCTCTTAACTTTGTACGCGCGCTCGACATTGC